>JAJMHX010000032.1:0-114598 GCA_030575095.1 Scheffersomyces ergatensis | reverse complement strand
AACTTAGAACGACTCATACCGACCACAATCTACCTGTTCAATATATTGCCGATCCTGGCCTACTCGTCGTCATCTTGTAGAACTTATTAAGTCGCTTCCCATTCAATTATCCATCAATACTTGTCTAAATACAGATAAACCCAGCCCGTATCATTACAGGAAAAGTATTTTTTAACTCCAACGTGACAAAACCTTTTTGTACTTGTATGCAGGAAATTTTTGCAGATTTGCCTGGCGCACGACCGTTTTAGAATTATTAAAACTGTCATTTAAACCATAAATAATTGTTATTATCCTTTTTAAAATCATTTCAGCCTATTTGAATAGTCTAAACTTATATATAAATGTAGTTTAAAGGTTAATTTTTAGAGTGTTAAATGTAAAAATAATGCATTTTTGAATATGTATGAAAAAATCATAGAAGTTTTTAAGAATTGAAAATTTTTAATGAGAAATTTACCAAAAAAACAAAGAAAAGGAAACTTAATAATTGCAAAAATCTCCATTACTTTTTATTATTGATTATAATGTTATATGATCATATTTATTCATTCTTATTTCAAAATAGAGGACTTGTACATGACTTGAAATTATAATAATGACAACTCTTATTTGTCTTGTATTCTTGGTAAGTAGAGGAAACCAACTACTTTTGTAAGCACGGCTAAGATTGATCAAAAGAACTGAAAGGCTATAGGTCACTTCCCCCCCCATATTGCCGTATAAACCACACCTAATAGAATATATAATTACAGTATACTTAAAAACTATTTATAATTGGAAAGTTTTTTGCAGATGATTATTAATGATTTTTAGTGGTAGCTCTCCGTCCCATCTATAGCCGCTAAAAAATTTTCATTTTTTCATTTGGTAAGTAAGTAATACTAGCGGCGGTAATATAATATAAAAAAAAAAGTGTGGCATCTTTTTTAATGAGTCAAGGCAATTTAACCCCGGTAATAATAATGAAGATGATAATATGAAAAACTTTATTGCCTGATCTTTCAATGTACTTATGTATATATATATAAGAATAGAATAAAATAAAATAGAAGAATATCTTTCATACCCATCATCAATCCCAAATCAAACAGATAGGCTCAATCACATAATGTCATTCCAAGAAATACCCATTATAGATTTGAAATTGGCCAATGATCCAAGCACAAAACCTCAATTCTTACTTGATTTAAGACATGCTATTATCAACGTTGGATTTTTATTATTGAAGAATTATGAAGTATATGGAGGTCCTCAACAAGGAGATCTTGATGAGATTAAGGGGGAAACATTCAAATTTTTCGATTTACCCGATGAAATCAAATTAGGATGTGAAATGATTAATAGTCCTCATTTCCTAGGTTATTCCCGTTTGGCTAATGAAATCACCGCCAGTCATACGGATTGGCGAGAACAGATTGATTTGGCTACTGAATTACCAGCACCAGGAAAGGATGAACCCATTTATCGAAACATTGAAGGACCTAATTTATGGCCCTCACCTCAAGCCATTCCTCAATTTAGACCAACCATCACTAGTTATATTAAAAAGATGACTGAATTAAGTAAACAATTCAGATACTTGGTGTTGGAAGCCATTGGATTGGATAGGCATGCCTTGGATGGATATTTCAAACCTAATCAACAATGTAAAATGAAATTGGTGGCATATCCTGATTCAACCGAATTAACCAATGGTCATGCTAAATCAGTAGCTTTGGATGATACACCTCAAACTCAACAGGGGGTTGGTCCACATCGTGATTCGGATATTCTTACTTATATATATCAAGTGACAGATCATATCAATTCCTTACAAGTTCAGAATTTCCAAGGTGATTGGATTTCGGTACCCAATATTCCCGGTACATTGGTGGTTAATGCGGGACAAACGTTGGAAGCCATTACTCAAGGGGTATGTAAGGCCACCATCCATCGAGTATTGATTCCTCAACCTGGTACAGGCACAAGGATCTCAATTCCATTTTTCCAAACCATTGATCTTGATAGTCATAAATCTATTGTGGAAGGTATTCCATCAGATGTGATCCAATTAAAGAATGAAAGAGACGCCAAGATTGAGAAATGGGGTGTTGATGTTGGATTCCAATTCCAACCTGATATTAGTAAACATCCAGTGGGGTATTATGTGTTTAAGAATCGAATCAAGTCTCATCAAGATGTTTCCAATAGATGGTATCCTGAAATATTGAAGGAAGTCTTACAAGAGTATAAGGATTAGTATTGTATATATATATATGTTTAAATAGAATAGACATTTAGAATTAAAGCAGACAGTATATAGCATAGTAACTCATAACCCATACATATATTTGATGTGATTGAAATCTGGTTTTGATAGGAGAAAATTCAAGAGAAGAAACCAAAAAAAATTTATAAACTGTGGAGGGAAGGAAATAGAGAGAGAGACAAAATTTCAACGTCATAATATTGACACAAAATTATGACCGAGATGGACAACACAACAAGTCATTCATCGAAGATAAACAGATAAATAGATAGATAAAGAAACATATCATGTTTATTCCTTGGACAATGCTACAATTATAATACAATTATAATTATAATAATACATTATAGTATATCAAATATACATTATTATTAAAAATAACTATTTAAGTAAATAAATCAATCAAAATATCATTTCAATGGGACGCTTCAAGAGTCAATTGAACTTAATATTGAGAACCTTGGTTACCACCTTGGTTACCGCCTTGGGAACCTTGGTTACCACCACTACTGTGGTGAGATTGAATATCCTTATAGGTTTGTTCAGCGTGTTGGGTGAAAGAACCACCATCTTGTTTACTGAAGTCTTGGTAGGCAATCTTGGCATCATCAGCTAATTCACTATAGTTAATGTTGGAACCAGAACCAGAACCAGAACCACCTTGAGAACCAGCGAATTTTTCACCTTCAGAGATTAAACTACCTAAACCACCGGAACCACCTTGACCACCTTGAGAAGCAGCTAATTGTTCACCTTCTTGTATTAAGTTACCGAATCCAGACATTGTAATTGTATTATTGTTGTATTAATTGATATAATTAAAGACAAAGAGAAAGAGAAGAAGAAGAAGAAAAAGAAAAGAATTATACAAAAATTTAAAATCAATTGAAATTCCACGTCTATATATATATGGATGGATTCAAAGATGATAGAATTCCAGTATATATATGTCGAAGATGTGGTGATGGGATTTCGAGGGGGACATCAAAAATGTGGGATTACATAATCATATATGCTGAAATTCCATAATGAACCATTGTTTTTATTTGAATTTGTTTTACACGAAGAAATTCTCATATGACATTATTATTATTACCTTTAGGGTTTATACCTTAATTGGTCGTTTAAATACTTATTCAAAATTAAAGCGCCAATTTTGAAGTTAATTTCTAGTTAATTTTTGAAGTTTTAATGGAAATGTGGATGGATACGAAATAAAATCACCCTGAAATTGAGTGAACGAAGGGTAGTGAATAACGGTAAAGATCCATCATCTATTGGAGAGAACCTAAATTTGGAGTTTATTCATTCATTTATTAATTAATTCACGTTTTATACAAAAAGACTAATTGCCAACACCACCACTACAACTACCAATAACCAGACCACGATTATCATTTTAATCAATACGTAATGATAAGTCATCAAAATCAGCCTCCTTATAATGTACGTACCTAACTATTTCTTCTATTTCTTTCAGAAGCTAACCTGCGAAATCCGGTCACGTGAGTTTTTTTTTCCAGTTTACAGTTTTTTCTTCTTCTTACAGATGTGAATACAATCATTCATTCTTCAATCATTTGGTCTTATATATATATACTTATATTGTTTATCTTAGTTTGTTTTCCTATTTATTTATTTATTTATTTATTTCTAAAAACTTACTTCATAAAAAAATCAAAATCAAATTAAATTAAATTAAATCTTTAATTTTTCTAAAATTGCAATAGTTTGTTCATAACCTTCAATTTCAGCATTAAGTTTTTCAATTCTTTTAAAGGCTGCTTCTTTAGCTTCTGGTTTAGTCTTTTCCGTGAATTTACTAATGGCTTCATTTTGTTTCTTACTGAATTCTTTAGTGGTATCTAATTTCTTCTCAACCTTGGCTATTTCAGCATCCAAATCAATTTGACCCTTGACTAAGACATGAACAGTTAATTCAGGTCCAATGGCCTGTAAGGCACATCCACTTGGAACTTCTTTAATATCAGAAACAACAGTAATCTTCTCAAGACCTTTAATCAAAGAAACAATAGAATCTTGTTGTTCAGTGGCAATTTGGAATAATTCAACATTGGTAGCTTCAACATAAACTTGACCATTTTTCAAAATATTATATTGAGATAATAAAGATCTAGCACCCTTGGTGATTTCCAACACGGAATCATAAGCTTGTAATGATTTCAAATCATCATATTCAGCAACATATTCTGGATATTTAGCTTTGACAATGGAAATTGTCTTATCACCAGCACGACGAGGTAATCTTTGCCACATTTCTTCAGAAAGATATGGCATATATGGATGAATCAATCTTAATGAAGAATCAATACATGTATATAAAGTATCTTGAGCCGATTTCTTTTGTTCAGGTGTACCATCTTGGATTAAAGATTTCGAATTTTCAATATAAACATCACATAATTCATACCAAAAGTTATAAATATGATTGGTTGATTCACCAAAATCACGTCTTTCCAAGGCAGAATTGGTATTCTTAGAAGCTTCAGATAACTTATGTAAGATCCATTTTTCAACCAAGGATTCATTACCTGATCTAGCGGCAGTTTTAGCAGGAACATAATCTTCACCTAATCTACTCAATACGAATTTAGTGGCTTGATAAATCTTATTACCGAACTTTCTATACCCTTCAACTCTCAAAATATCTAAATTGATATCTCTACCTCCAGTACTATAAGCACAAAGAGCAAATCTAAGAGCATCAGTACCACATTCAGGAATACCATTTGGATATGATAATTTTTGACCTTCTTCAGCTTTTTTCAATTCTCGTTGATCTAAATTACCAACCTTCAATTTATCATGTAAACTTTGTAATGAAATCCCTTGGATAACATCTAATGGATCAATGACATTACCTAAGGATTTAGACATCTTACGACCTTGAGCATCACGGACTAATGAGTGACAGAACACTTCCTTGAAGGGGATCTTTCCACTCAATTTCACTGATAATAAGATCATTCTTGTGACCCAAAAGAATAAAATATCCCAACCAGTTTCCAACATTGACAAGGGAGCGAATTTTTTATAGTCAGGGTTTTCAATATTAGGCCATCCTAAAGTGGCAATGGGCCATAAACCTGATGAAAACCAAGTATCCAAGACATCTTCATCTTGTTCCAAGGTGAATCTAACATCTTTGAATTTGAGTTGGGCCTTTTCCAAGGCTTCTTCCTCAGTTCTGCCTGCAACCCAATAATTGTTATCTAATTTATCATTTTCCTCACCTTCAATATTAATGAAATAAACTGGACATCTATGACCCCACCATAATTGACGAGAAATACACCAATCTTGAATGTTTTCTAAATAATAGAAAAATTCAGATTCAGATGATTTAGGAGTAATGGTAACTTCACCACTCTTGACAACAGCAATAGCATCTTTGGCCATTTCCTTTTGATTAACATACCATTGTGGTTTTAATAATGGTTCAATAACATCTCCTGATCTGGAACAAATTGGAATCGTCATTTCATTATCTTTAGTCTCAACAAATAATCCCTTGGCTTTTAATGCCTCAATTACTTGAGATCTGGCGTCAAATCTCTTGACACCGGCCCATTCAGGACCACAGCTTTCATTCAACAAACCATCATCAGTGAATATATTAATGAATTCTAAATTGTTTCTCTTCCCACATTCATAATCGTTTTGATCATGGGCAGGGGTGATCTTCACCGCACCAGTACCAAATTCCATATCAACGGCTTCGGCATCAGTGATGATTGGAATTCTACGTTCAATGAATGGATGTAATAAGAATTTTCCATGTAAATGAGTATATCTTGGATCATCAGGATGGACAGCAACACCAGTATCACCAAACATGGTTTCAGGTCTGGTAGTGGCAACAGTAACTTTTTCATCTGATCCTTCAACTTGATAAGAAAACGAAGTCAAGACCCCAAATTCTATTTTATTTTCATAATTAGGGACTGATAATAATGTTTTGCCTGGAATAGTTTTATTATCAACTTCTAAGTTTGAAAGAGCAGTGTTTAATTTAACACACCAATTCACTAATCTTGTGGCTCTATAAATAGTACCATCTTCATGTAATCTAACAAAGTTTTCAACGACAGCTTTATTATATTCAGGATTCAAAGTGAAGGCTTCTCTTGACCAATCATATGAAGCACCTAATTTTTTAACTTGACCACTGATTCTCTTATGATATTCATCTTTCCATTCCCAAACTTTATCAATAAACTTTTCACGTCCATAATCATGTCTTGTTTTCTTTTCATTAGCCCAGATTTGTTTTTCAACAACGGATTGAGTTGCAATACCAGCATGATCAAACCCAGGAATGAAAAGAGTGGTTTTGCCCTTCATTCTATTGTATCTGATTAAAGTATCTTGAATAGATACAGTCAAGGCATGTCCAATATGTAAAGCACCAGTCACATTTGGTGGAGGAGCAGGAATAGAGAAAACACCTTCTGGTTTGATATCACCAGATTCAGTGAATTCAGGTTGGAATAATCCTTCCTTGTTCCACCATTCATACCATGAGCTTTCAACATTACTTGGGATGTATGCAGAAAAGGCTGGGTCATCTAATGAAACCAAGATTTTCTTTTCACCAGGAATGGTTTTATCAATGAACTCAGGAATTGGTTCAGCTGGTTTCTTTTCCTTCTTTGGTTTCTTAGCTTCTTCAGGTTTTGGAACAACAGTTGACTTCTTGGCCTTCTTAGCTTCAAACTTGGCTAATTTTTCTGCCTTCTTACGTTCTCTTTCCAATTCTTTGGCAGTCTTTTCCTTTATTTCGCCAGTAGCATTGGATGCATCTTCAACTGGGGTGGTTGCGATAGGCTTCTTTTCTTCTTCACTCATGATTATTCTAGTAATAGAAAATGTCCTGCTATAGTCTATAATTGATCTTCTTGGAAGTTGTTGTTGACGACAGCCACTAGTAACTATTCTTCTTGTTGCAAGTAACCGGCTTATAAGCATACACTTTGAATTCCAAAAGAATCTAGTATAGTATTGATAGCAAAACTTTTAAGACGTTTAAATATATGGTTAAATTTTTCTTTTTTCAATGATTTTTTTTTTTAAAGAAGAAAAAAAAATTAGTCATATCTTTGTGCTACCAATTTTCATTTACTGAAACTTTATAATAAAAGCTAATATTAAAATTTGGGTTTTAACTGGTGATAGACAAGAAACTGCTATTGATATTGGAATGTCATGTAAATTATTAAGTGAAGATATGAACTTGTTAATTGTCAACGAGGAAAATAAGAATAATACTCGATTGAACTTGGAAGAAAAGTTGTATGCTATTAATGACCATCAGTTTGACTTGGATGAGGGAACTTTAAAATCCTCTTTAGCCTTAATTATTGATGGACACTCGTTGGCTTTTGCTTTAGAACCTGATTTGGAAGATTTATTTATCCAGTTAGCTACGAGATGCAAGGCAGTTATTTGCTGCAGAGTTTCACCAATGCAAAAAGCTTTAGTTGTTAAAATGGTAAAAAGAAAGAAGAAGTCGTCGTTATTGTTGGCCATTGGTGACGGCGCTAACGATGTTTCTATGATTCAAGCAGCACATGTAGGTGTTGGTATTAGTGGTACGGAAGGTATGCAAATGAGATCGAGAGATTGATTGAGTGAAGTAACACGTCCCTTTCAAATTTTACTGTGAGTGCACCATTACAAAAAGCCAGTGCATATGGTTTTAAATACAGGATATAATATGTCGCACTCTGCATATTAATGTCCCACGACAAATAAAAAGCTAACAACTAACTTAAAATAAATGGTAATTATAAATATTCAAAATTATATCAGTTGAATAAGAGGTACTTGAAGAGTGTTAAGAATCAATTTATAAGTGTATTCTTAAAATAAGATGTTTGAATACTACAATTCTTTTCATCAAAGTATACTTATCAAAGAACCATCATATCATGCTTAAACCTTGGCCCAAAAAACTTATGCTAGAAAACCTTTGTAAATTTGGAAAGTATGTGACTGAAACATACACTAAGAACTTAGTGTCAATGATAGCTTCCGGTGCGCTTATTATGAAGGGGAGGATATACGTGGTTTTTCATTGCTATTAATTGACGATACGGAGAAAGTAACATTCACTATAATAAGGAAAAATTGGTTGAACTTGACCCTCAAAACCAGTGGTACCAATTCCATCAATGGTTAGAGGTCATAGAAGATGAAAAAGCATCTTTACTCTTTGCATCTGGGTTTGCCAATATAATGCTATCAAAGTCATCATCAAATGAACTTGAATTATTGTTTTTCTGAATATTGGCCTGGTTTTTCAGTTGCTGTAACCTATGAGCCATAGCCTTAGACATTCTGGCACTTGTATTGGTATTAACTTTAATTTCTCCAATTCTACCACTTGACCCATTGGTACGACTCATACCTATTCCAATCTCTTCACCATAACTATTCATCACTGAGTCTTCTTGCTTTCCAAATTCCATTTTATTCTGAGCCTTACGAAGATCAGACATTTGGAATCGTTCTCTCATTTTTCTAAATCTTCTCCCTCCTCTCTTCTTTGAAGTTTGTTCAACCGGTAATGGTAATGCCTTATCAAGTTGATTTTTGGGTGGTTGTAATAAATTTTCAATTTTTTGTTTGATTTCTTCAAGATATTTATATCCAAATTCTCCATTTGGATTCAGTCTTGATAAATCAATCCTTGCGGCCAAAATGATTTTCCCACTAATAATTCTCATCACTGATCTTTGTATATCTTCTGGTAAATATTTAACTATATCGGAATGATACAAATATCCAGTTTGTCTTATAGTCTTTGACTTTGTTTTGGTTTGAGATGATAGGTCTCTAACCCCAATAGCCGGTAAATTACATGCTTGAGTAAAGGCCAATTGTTTTAAAGAACCAGTTGCAATCAAAAGTTGGGAAGTTGTGATCGATCCAATTATTGCATTAACATTGGGAGTTATCTTCGATAGTTTCTGGGCTATAAATGCAGATAAGTCATGTAATAAGTCATCCAATTCCAATACTAATCGACAACACTTTAAAAGCTTATCCAAATCTTCATCATTCAATATAAATTGTGATTTCACTTGATGTAATGCTGCCATGATAATAACTAATATTTTTTCATTGGTGATTATAAGTTTCATATCTGCCTCATAAGTTTTTATATTTACCAAGTCTTGTTTAATAATACATATTAACTTTATATAGTCAATAGGACTTATGATTAAAGTTTCTAGTTCAGGAAAGACAACTTTATAAAGGAGTTTGATTAGGGAATAGAAGACGGAGATCTCTTGGTTGATGATAGTAGACAATTCATTGATCGTCAAGATAAATTTATATTCCTCGGATTGAGGTTGATCTTGACTGCTTAGAGAATTAATTAATTCCCAATAGTCTTCATCTTGTGTATCATTGGATGAATATTTTTCAATTTGTGATTTAAGTTGGGGGATTAAAGGTAATATTTTGGAAAATTTAGTTAAATCTTCAACCAGCTCGATATCTGGTTCATTTAGAATAGTTTGATAGGAATTATTCAAGTTATGGTTCCGTATTAATTCTTCAAGTTTATCTTCAAATGTTGCAGCATCTGTCTCTGGAATTAGTTGATGATGATCTTCTTTATTTTCTTCTTCTTCTTCTTCTTTTTCTAGTAGTTGTTCACCTTGGTGTTGTTGTTGGTCATCTTCATCCTCTGAATCATCACTTCCAAAGTCTTCTAGGAATTGCTTTTCATAATCTTCCATTGCTGATACTATAATAAAGAATATTAAAACAAGTCTGTTAATAAGATAAACATATATATTATGTATATGTCTCTTGGTAAGGAAAAAAATGTCTCTCTATTTTTTACGACATCATCATCTCTTCTCTCTGAAAAATCGAAATATTTCAATCAACCTAGATCCCCAACTAAGACAAAGCTTTACCATATCATAAGAAGAAAAAAAAAGATTATCAAGCAATGGAATTTGCAGTAAGGACATCCTTGCTTGAGAATGCAGACGGGTCTGCTGAACTAAGAACGGGGAATATCAAATTAATAACGTCAATCATGGGTCCTATTGAACCTCGAGCAAGACAAGAATTACCCAATGTTGCCAGTTTGGAGATATTGATCCGACCTGCCGTAGGGTTATCATCTACAAGAGAGAAGGCGCTTGAAGACAAGTTACGCTCGTTGTTACAGGCCGTCATTGTGCGGTACAAGTACCCTCGTCAATTGATCCAGATTGTTGTACAGTTTTTGAGTACACCATTGACCCAGGCTCAAGGTGGGGCCTTTTCAAATCATAAGGATGAGGTAGAATATAGTAATGTTGAGTTGGATGCAGCTATAAACTGTTGTTACTTTGCCTTGATAGATGCGGGTATTGCGATATATAATTCGTTTGCATCGATCTGTATAAGTATAAATGAGAAGGATGAATATGTATACCTGCCTGATTTAAAACAATTACAAACCAGCAGCAGTCATCATGTGGTGTGTTTCAGTATAGAGGAAAGCAAGGCCAGCAACATTTTGTTATTGGAGAGTCTTGGAGATTTCACGGAGGAGAGGTTGTTTACTGTCATTAGTAAAGCCGTTGATCAATGTGAATTGATTCATGAGAATTTTCAACGGAAATATATAGGTGATAAGATCGAGGCTGATTATATCTGGAAAAACCAGGGTTAGAGGAGTAAGTATACGGGATATAATGTAGTGTAATATAATATAATATAATATAATATAATATTGTGTATAATAGATAGAAAGAAGTAAATAAATTTTTTAAATTTTTTTTATAGTATAATATAGAAACAAAACTCACCCACCCTACCTAGCCAAACCCCAAAAAATGAATAAATAATATAATGCAATGAATAATTTTAAAGTAGTATAATAATCTGGAAAGATTAATATAAAGTAGCCAACGGATCTAATCTATTTCTTGTTGAACTACCACTACCATTACCATTATTACCAATATTCAATAAATTAACTTCATTACCGGCCAATTTATTATTGGGATTTGATTTATGTTTGAAAGTAAATCCAATGAAATTATTTTGAAGATGAGAAGATTTCTTCTTGGATGGAGATGAATTAGAAGAAGTTGGATTATTATTATTATTATTGGCCTCTGATTTTTCTAATAATTGTTCATTATGTTCTTGTCTAGCAAACACATCTTTATATTTCAACATCATTTCTTCATCATCGAAATCATCAAAATAACCGGCATCTTCTTCATTATCTAATTGAGGAGTGAATGGAGGAGTCTTTGATCTTAAATCATTCCAATTGGAAATATCATTGAAATAACCCATGGATTGGATTTGTTTAAAATTTTGTAATCTTGTATGAGGATCAGAAATTAATTTTGTAATTAATTGCCAAGTACGATCACTAAATACAAATCTACCATCTTTAGTTTGAGGTCTTCTTAATGAAGTTTTCCAATTTTTTAAATTATAATAAGTTTCATCTTGTTTTGAACCTGAAAATGGTGGATAACCACAAAGTGATTCAAATAACATACAACCTAAGGACCAATAATCAATGGTGAAATTATAATTTTTACCTTCTAAAACATCTAATGCCATATAATCAGGAGATCCCACTATAGAATTGGCAAAATTTTTATTATAATAATAATCTTGAGATTTTTTAAAAATAGCTTGTCTTTCAATCATTAATTTAGAAGGTAATTTATAATTATCAATGGATAAATCTTGTAAATTATTTAATTTAACTCTCATACTTTCAATTCTATCATTTGAAATTGTTCCTGCTGCCAAACCAAAATCAGTTAATTTAATATGACCTTTAGAATCAATAAGGAAATTCTCTGGTTTTAAATCTCGATGAATATATCCTAATTCATGTAAAGAATTTACGGCCAAAAACATTTCTGTAATATAAAAACGAGCATGAGGTGGGATTAAATATCCCGTATTGTTTAATAAAGTTCTAAAATCTCCACCAGGTACAAATTCCATGGCTAAATAAACTTTATTAGGATCTTGGAAAGCATATAATAATTTAACTAACCATTCACTTCTTGTATTAGTTAAAATATCTCTTTCAGTTAAAACATGTCTTGTTTCATCTAATTTCATTAATAAATTCTTGGATAAGATTTTTAAAGCACATAATTCTCGAGTATCTTTCTTTCTAGCAAGAAAAACTTGACCATATCCACCTTGACCAACTTGAGTAATCATTTCAAAATCTTTATGTTTAGGTTTCAATCTTCTTTTACGAAGTAAAGCTCGTTCACGACCAATATAATTCTTCCATTCTAATTGTTGTCTTTGGGCTCCAAGGGAAGAATAATCAGTTAATAATTTGGTTTCTACCATCCTAGTACGTTCTCTTCTGGTAATGACATAGTCAAACATATCACAATAATAATCAAGAAAGTATAATTGGGCCACGGAAGCTAATCTCTTAGTCTTGGGGTTATTTGCCAACTTATGGAACTCATCGGGACTTAGTTTGTAACGAGGACGAGTTGGTGAGGTGGTGGTAGTGCCTGCAGAAGTTGCCAGTTGATAATTTTGTTGATATGGATTATTATGATGTGATTGTTGTTGTTGTTGATTATGACCTTGTAAACGACTTATATTTTGGTATAACTGGAATTGTTGCTTATTGGGGGAGGGAGTTTGATGCAAGACAGACTTGGTGGGAGAACTATAGGGAGTGATATTTTCCTTATTAATAAATGATGATGATTTATAGGACGTGTCAACATCCATTTGATTAGATGAGATGGAGATGTTTTCCATGGATTGGGAGATATCTGCCATAGAATCCTGAATGGATGTATGTTTGGGAGATCTATTAAAGAAGTTCGTCATAATTGATTATGATTATGATTTATGATGGGAATCTTCTATTTTATATTGTTGTGGATTAGATTGGATCGGGAAACGAATGGGAACAGATTGAGGTGGTTGACGTATGATGGTGCTGGTTCAAGCAGTTCGATGGAAGAAGAAGAAAGAGAAGGGGAAGAAGAAGGAGAAGAGAAAGAGGAAGAAGATGATTGAAGATGATTGAAACATGAAATTGAATTCCATTTTCCACAAACAAAAGTGTTGACATTGAGGCCCAATTAGGAAATACGATGGTGGGACAAACAATTTTTTTTTATATATGTAGATATTTTTTTTTATGGAATGGACCCCTTGGCTGAAAAAAAAATCATACCATCCAAAAGCAATCAATCCGTTGCAAAATCATTGTTGTATGACGTAGAGGTATCTTGTGAAATGAGCCTCCCTTCTAGGAGTTGATTTTGAGATAGTCAAGTCATCATCGATAATAAAAAGGTATTTATTTGGTAGGAAAAATTATAAAACTGCGAAATTTTATTCATTCTCTTGCATTTGACGCTTTAGCCTTAGCTTCTACATGCATAAAAGTTTCTAATAACTCGTCAATTCAAATTATTCATTAGTAATATTATAGTATAATAATATAAACCAATAATCTGATTCTCTGACTACTCTGAGTTTTTGTTTTTTTTGTTTTGACTCTGAGTCAAAGTGTTCTTTTCTAAAGGGAGTTAAGACTCTTCATATTTTGAAAATAGATCAGAGAATACTTTGAAGGTTTTTATTATAGAATGTAGATGAATTTAAGCAAAAGATTGATTTAGTTACGATCTATGATATTAATTTATATTATATTATATTATATCATACAATAGATGCTAGTTAAGTTAAGTTCCATAGACCCTAAGATTTTATTTTATTTTATTTGATTAGATTGATTGATTGATTCGAATTATTATATATGTTGTAAAGTCCATTTATTAATACTAGTGGATAAACGGCGTGAGGTGAGGAGGAGGGGATAATTAGGTTTTAAAACAAACGGATAAAGAGGTGGTGGATATAATGGTAAGTAAGTATCATGTGATATGATACCTACCAATCTATCTATCTATCAATCTATCTATATTTAATAATAATAATTAAGAATAAAGAATAATTAGAATCAGATCATCTCCACAATTCATATTTTATTTTATTATTCAACAATTTTAATTTACAATTAATAAAATTAATTCAACATTTTCTTGAACTTTTGAATTGTTTAAAGAGAAGTTAAGTTAAAATAATAATTATACGAAATGATAAAACTCCGGGGAAGAATTAGGCAAGTACACACTCCGATTACATAAGCCAGTATCAAAAGACCCAGAAAAATAATAAGGAACAAATATCCCGATAATGGGGGGTAGTATTTTAGCACCCAAATTATATATCCTATATCCATTTAATTTTTGTAAATCCGTTAAATTATTTAAGTAGTAATAGTAGTATCAAGATGTATTTTTCCAAACTCCTTTAGAAAGTAAAATAAAAAGAGAGTAGACGAGAAAACAATAAAGAAAAGAAAAGAAAAGAGACGAGATAGCAATTTTAATAGTATGGTAGTACTACTATTGTGGATAGTAGTAGCACTATTATTAAAACTATTGTCTATCTATGTAATATAATTGATAATCATCCAATCCAATTCAATTCAAAAATATGATCATAAAATTTAAAATCAGGAGTTGTTTTTTATGAAATGTTTATGAATTGTGGGGGAAGGAGGGAGAGAGGGAGGAAAATTTATACACCTCCAGAAATAAAGAAATAAAAATTGTCTGAATTGTTTTTTAAGTTTATTTTTGTCTGACCTGGAGGTGTGGGGCTTATTACATAATCACAGACTATATACAGGATACACATGCTGCTTAAATTGTTAGAGCCCCACAACACAAAAAAAAGATCCTTTTAACCTTTAATTTTTTGACGTGTATCATAATATTTGCCTAATGCTTCTACAGCTACCATACCATTTATGGTATCATTCATGTCATATATTGAAAGATTGATTGGTTGATGGATTGATTAATTAAGCAGTTACTACTACTAAAAAACAAATCAATCCTTTTTTTTTTTAGCCAGCAAAAAAGGTTTAGTCAAACTTTAAAAACAACAAAAAAAAAACCAATCATCGTTTTTTCTCGGAGTCGGAGTTGCATATAAAATTTGAAAAATCCGACAAAAAAAATAAAAGAAAAAATACACATCGTGTATATGTATGTAATGTGAGTGAAGTGAAGTCACGGATTTTAAACGAAATTCTGAAATTTAAGTCTTATAATTTAATCACTTAACTAATTATTCAATTCAAGTTGTAAGTACATTAACTATCTAGTAATAAGTGGAATGATGGTGATATTATATATATATAAGAATGCTACAGAGTAGTAGAATAGAGGCAAAAAAAAACTTGGCGATGTAGTAGTAATGGTAGTGGTAGAACCATCAACTGATTGAAAAAAAGATGAGCAAGTTTTCTTGTTAAAGACCTCTTTGCAGTAGCATCATGATCATGATCTTTGCTTTTCTTTACTTATTCCTTTTAACCATATCTTACCGTAGCATCCAATATCTACTTTTAAAGATTCAGTTTATTTTTGAATATCCGTTGTTTCCCTTAAATCATTAAAGGTTTTTTATCGGTGTTTTGAGTTTAGACACATTTAAAAAAAATCAGACAGACAATTTCTTAATTTTGTTGAGAAATAAAATACATGCATACATAAAAGAAAAGAAAAATTTGTATAAATACACCTCGAGAAGACATCAATTTCATATTTTCGTTTCTTTTCTTCTTTTTTTGAATCTTTATCATTCATTATAAAAGAAGAAGGTTGGATATACTTTTATCATATTATTCTTATCAATCATTCAATATTCTTTATTCATTCATCTAATTTATTTATTTATTTAAATTCCTTTTTAAACTTTTTTTGTCTAATAATAATAATCATATATAATGTCTGCCGACTTGGAAAATCAAATTCCTCAAGATCATACTTTAATTATTGAAAATAAAGATGACCCAACTGCTTATAATGGTGGTTTAGATCCAAATCATCCAGAACATCCAGTTACTAAGGTTGTCACCGAGGGTGATTATGTTACCTTTGGTAATGAGAAATATTTAAGATCAGAATTGGTTGAAGCCTTTGGTGGTTCTTTAAATCCTGGTTTATCTCCTCCTCCAAAACATAATTTGGCTAATCCTGGTCCATTGGGTTTAAGTGGCTTTGCCTTGACTACTTTTGTTTTAAGTTTAATTAATTGTAATGCAAGAGGGGTCGCCATTCCAAATATTGTTGTTGGTTTAGCTTATTTTTATGGTGGGGCTGCTCAATTAGTTGCTGGTATGTTTGAAATTGCTGTGGGTAATACTTTTGGTGGTGTTGCCTTGTCATCTTTTGGTGGTTTCTGGGGTTCATGGGCTGCTATCTATACTCCATCCTTTGGAATTATTGATGCTTATGCTACTGATACCGGAAAACAATTGGAATATGCCGTGGGGATTTATTGTATTGGTTGGTTTATCTTTACATTTTTCCTTTGTTTAATGACTTTAAAATCAACCGTGGCCTTTTTCTCCATTTTCTTTTTCCTTTCAATTACATTTTTATTATTGGCAATTACGAATTTTAATGGATCACTTCTGGTTCAAAAAGCCGCTGGTGTATTTGGTGTTATCACAGCCTTTTGTGCTTGGTATAATGCTTATGCTGGTATTGCCAATGAACAAAATAGTTATCTTGTGGTTAAGGCTATTCAATTGCCTGATTTGCAAGATAAAAAGAGAAAGTAAATTGTTTTGAATAATAACAAATAATAATGTCTGTCTAAAAAGGTTTTTAGAGAGTATTTTACTATTTCACTTGTGGTCTTATTGATTAGGATCTCACTTGGTATTATAAATCTCTATTGACCCGTTTTGGACATCCTTTTTGAATATGGTGTTTAACCCTTATTCTTTTTTAATGATGATCCCCCCTCCTTTTTTTATCTTTCAAAGTAAGTCACAAATTTTTTTTATATTCAGTTTTTTTTTTTATATCAAAGTCTATTTATCCTTTTTTTATCTCTCTTTTTATATTTATTAAAATAGTAATGGTTTAAAAAAATTTGGTGTTTTAAGTTGTAGAATCTCTTTAATAGTTTGACGTATAGTGGTGGCTAATTAAACGATTCTTTTAAAATAGTAGTGCTATGCTTGCTGTTAATCGACATTTATACGTTGTTTCATACAATTTCGAATTCAATTCAATTCAATTCAATTTCTTCTAAGCTAATTGATTCTACATTGATAGTATACCAAAATATTTCATTAAGATTTCATAACATTCATTCTATACAACTTTGGGTTGATAAATAAATAAATAAATAAATAAGTAGACATAAAATAGATAAATAATCAATTCCTTCAATTAAACAAGGGTCGAATTTTCAAATAAATATCATCATTATTTTGATCTAAATTTATAATTGTTTTTATAAATACATTTAAATCCTTCAGAACTTTCCCAAATGAAACTCCTAAATCATCGGTACAAACAAGTAATAAATCAGGTTTTAAATTCTTAAGTAATGATACATATCCAGATATATTACTACTTTTTAATAATTTATAATTGGTCTTGGGTTTAGATTGTAATGTATATTCAACATCTTCTTCTGATATATTTGGTGGTAGTATAAATATAATATTCTCACCTCCAAGTAATATATCATCTAATGGAAGTTTTGAACTTAAAATTGATGAACTTAAAGTTAGGGCTATGCTTTTATTATGATATTTCTTCAGAAGTTGAAATGTAACTGCTCCAGCACCAGTGCTAGCAGTATTTCCATCTTCATTCTTCTTCTTCACCTCTTCTTCTTCTACTTGATTGGTGATATAATTTTGATAAATCTTATAAGAAAGTGTTACTATTGATGTAGCAATAAGAGCTCCAAGCCATAATTTAGGATTCTTCCCACTATTCTTCTTGAAACTCATTATGAATAATATGATCTGTTAATTGATTGATCTTATTATCTTTATCAAAGTCTTCAAAAATTAAAATAATGACTTATCAATTCTTATTTATATAAAAGATCATAAATCCTATTTGCTACTGGTCTTTATACTAAATTGAATATATTTGAAAATGCTCAACATATTACCGAGGAACAGCCACTCACGTGGCTGATCAAGTAGTCGGATATTCAATAGACGAGGTAGATCCCCGTATATCGCACTACCCAACATTTATTGATATTATTTTGTTTGATTTATCCCCACAATATCTAAAATGAAAAAAAGGAGAAGGAGAACCAAAAAAAAACACGAGTCAAACGTCACGTGTATATTGGTTGGCTGCTTATAACTATAAACTCTTTCAAATTAGCTTCAGTATTAATCTATATGATGGCTATCATTAGATGAAGAATATTTTGATACTTTCTAATTACTACTTGGATACTGGACGATTTCCCATTATTCAAAGGATTGGTAATTCAATTTTTGACCAACGCACGAACTTCCAATGTTATTTTGCGTGTTCAAATCACGTTTATCATAAATAATAAAACTATTTAATTATAATCAGTTTTAGTGTTATTCTTCACTATTCTTTGATAATACGTATGTTATCTTCTAAGTTTGTCAGGAACGATATAGCTATGAATCAATACTACTTACTATCACTAAGAATATCATATACCATACTCCTAAAAGCGAGGGGGCATTAAGTTCTGAAGTATCCATTGGTGGGGTCGGCTCGCAGCACTGTTTTGCGACCAATTGAGAAAATTGATATAACCAACCGCATTTACACTTGTTTTATCATCACTCATAAAGAATACGTATATGATCATAAAACAAATGTTTCTCAGAAAATAAGTAAGTATGAGCTTATGATCATTAGTATGATGAAAACAAAATAATATAAGATCTCTCCTCGTTGGTTGGGTGAATGGATGGGCACCTGGTGGCTTCAAAGTAGTCAACCGTTAGCACTTTGTTACTCTCTCTTCAATTACTCCTTCAAAATACTTATATGATCTTGTAACAGATATTACTAAAGATACAAGTAGGTATGTATTGATAGTACTTATAAGATGGAACGATACCATTTAAGAAATTTCTCCATTGCACCCTGGTGATGTTCAAACCACATCCTCTTCGACCACAAAAAGACTTATCATAGTTTTTGCCCTTTCTCTTCATCACTCCATCAAAATAAGTACGTAGTCTTGTAACTAATGTTTCTCAGTAAAGCAGTAGGTATCTATTGATACTATTTAATAGTTAGAACAATAGAAGTTAATACAAATTTTACTGGTTCGTTGACAGCTTTATCGTCGCCGTCTCAACGACGGTTGGGTCTGTTGCTCAGGGACCACAAAAAAAGTTGAAATTATTGTAATTTATTATTTACTCTTATTTTTCAGTACCCCTTCAACATAAGTTGGGTATTCCTACAGACATAGTAGGATCTGCGTTCATACCTTATAGAATGAGATAGACTAACTTCATACAATATATATACACAGCGGAATAGTAACAAAATAGAATTAAATCTATAGAAAAAATATGACTAAAATACGTAATAGTAAAAATTACCCCAAACATAAAAATACTCTTTTAGAACAATGTGTACTGAAATGTTATTACATATTAATCCTATACTAGTTGCATATAATAATATTTGTAGCTGTTGTTGTTGTTGTTGTTGTTGTTGTTGCAAAAAATTACCGCCAGAATGCATCTCTCCTCCTTTCCAAAGTATCCAAAAGATCCAAAGGATCCAAAAGGAATCTTTTACTTCGTCCAACCTCATCACCTAGTCCTATTCTTGTAGTAAAATCCCCCACTGTTTTTCATTACATCTCCCCATTCGTCTTCTTATGACTTCTCCTCCTTCATTTGTGCTGGCAAATTGAAATGCTTCCTGGCCCGATATCATTTGGCTGTCAATTTTTTATGCCTTGACGCGCATGTACACTTTCCTACTTTGGCAAACGGCATTGTAGTAGAGGCGCATTCAACGATTAAGCTTTCTAAGAATAGGCTATATACGGAACAATCCAAAACCTTTGTAAGGCATTAAGTTGTGAATTGTTATACGATGAAATTAACCAACCAAGACAACAACCAACTTCCACGACATGAGAATTTTCCTTCTTCCCTCCATAATTTCTATTTCTTACTCTTGTTAGAACTACTTGTTTAATTAAGCGACATGAATTATTATAACCAATTATAAATTTGTTATCTATTTCGTGTAAGGAATCAAAAAATAATATTTCACTGAACATAGTAATGATATCCCACCTTTTTTTATATATATCTAACCCTTTAGATTCTTTTCTTTTCAACTTACATTAAGCGTCGCCTATCATTGATCAATCCCTAAGTACATGACTAACCAACTCAACTCAACCCCCCACCTCTCTGCAACGGTCTAAGCCAAAAACAGCCCATAGTATAATCAAAAAAATATTGAATGAAAAACGCTTCCACAAGCCTAATTGGGGAAGCGCTAGCGCTTTCCCAATGCGGCAATTCAAGCAGTCCTATTTAATTAAAAGCGGAATCTTTTTTTTTTTATATTAGGATTAATTAACGTTGGTTTAAGCTTATAGATAGTAGAGAATATCAAAGAGTCAAAAGACATCCGATGTAGATCTAGTCCCTTCCCTTCCCAATTCTATATATATAGATAAAGATCTCTCTGTCCACTTTTCTGATTTTGTTATAAATTCTTTTTACTTTCCTTTTACCTTCCTTTAGATTTCTATTTTACATTCATCTTATAACGATAAACAATTATTATTAAAGATGGCTCCAATAGTTCATCCATTTGATTCCGCCAAGGACTATGAAGTTAGATTAGCCGCTAAATTGGTTAAGGATTCATATCCTGCCTCTGCCGGTGTTCACTTTGTTCAAATTGATAAAGTTGATCCTCCAAAGAAAGATATGATTAAATTTTTAGAAGCTGAAAAATTTGGTGGTCCATTACCTTCAATTCCAAGAGTTTTATACGCCTATTATTATACTGATACTTTTGATTTCAATAAAGCTTTGGTAAATGTCACTGTTGGCCACATTATAACCAAAACCAAATTACCAAAGGGTGTTGTGGGTCCATTATTACCTGATGATGTTATGGAATGGGAAGATCATTGTAATAATCATCCTATTGTTAAGGCTGAAATTGAAAAATTGAAATTGCCTCAAGGTTATTCAGTTAGAAATGATCCTTGGATTTATGCTACTGATGATCCAAATGAAAAAAGACCTTTGGTTCAATTTTTCATGTATGTTTTAGCTGGTAATGGTCATACTGAATCAAATCATTATTCTTTACCATTAAAATTTTCACCTGTTTTTGAATGTTTTTCAAAAAAATTCGTAAGAATGGATTTCTTACCAGGTGGTTATGATCATACCATTACTCCAACTTTACCATGGCCTGAAGTTCCAGCCGTTGAATATCATCCAGATTTAAGTGGTGAAACTGTACCAAGGGATGTTAAACCTTTATATATTACTCAACCTGAAGGCCCATCATTCACCGTCCAAGGTTCTAAAGTTAAATGGCAAGGATGGGAATTCAGAGTTTCTTCCTCAGCAAGAGAAGGTGTTGTTATCTATGATGCCAATTTCAAAGGTCGTCAAGTCTTTTATAGAATTGCCTTATCAGAAATGACTGTTCCTTACGGTGATCCAAGAGCTCCTTATCATAGAAAACAAGCCTTTGATTTAGGTGATTGTGGGTTTGGTACCAACGGTAATCATTTGAATTTAGGTTGTGATTGTTTAGGGGTTATTAAATATTTGGATGGTCATGGTATTCATGCTAATGGTGAACCATTTGTTATTCCAAATACTATTTGTATGCATGAACAAGATAATGGTTTATTATATAAACATGTCAATTATAGAACCAACAATGCTGTTGTTGCTAGAAAGAGAGAGTTCATTGTTCAAACCATTGCCACCGTTGCCAATTATGAATATATTGTCAATCTTAAATTTGTTACTGATGGTTCTCTTGATATTGAAGTAAGAGCCACTGGTATTTTATCAACTATGCCAATTGATGAAAATGTTAAAGTTCCATGGGGTACTATTGTTGGTCCAAATGTTATGGCCGCTTATCATCAACATATTTTATCATTTAGAATCGATCCTGCTATTGATGGTCATAAGAATACCGTTGTTTATGATGATGTTGTCAAATTACCAAAGGATATAAATAATCCATATGGGGTTGGGTTTGTCACTGATAGAAAATATGTTGAAAAAGCCGGTCATGTTGATCAATCTCCATTTACTTCAAGATCTTATAAAATCATTAATGAAAATGTCATTAATCCAATTTCCAAAAACCCAGTTGGTTATAAGATTGCCTTACCTGCTGCTCAAATGGCCTTGGCTGATCCTGAATCTTTCAATGTTAAAAGAGCTAAATTCTCCACCGAACAAATCTGGGTCACCAAATATAATGATCATCAATTGTTTGCCGCTGGTGAATTCACCAATCAATCACAATCAGATACTGGTCTTGGTGTTTGGGCTAATGGAGTTGATCCAGTTAGAAATGAAGATCTTGTGGTTTGGGCTACCATGGGTTTCACTCATATTCCAAGAGTTGAAGATTTCCCAGTCATGCCTGTTGAAACTCATATGATTCATTTAGCTCCATTCAACTTCTTTGATAGAAACCCTGCCTTGGATTTACCTCAAGCTAACCAAGCCTTTAACAAATCTTCCTTATTCACCGGTGATGAACCTGAATCTGCTTGTTGTAAAACTAAAATATAAGACAAATAGTTTTAAAAACAACAACGACTTCTTATATAAATACTTACTTAATAATACACTACAATAAATAGATAATATACTTGATAAGCGAATATTAAATTAATTTTTACCATGTGTATGTAATTTTTGCAAAAGGTTGTCTAAAGTAGAAATGAAATATAAAACGTTCTATGTATATATGTATGTATCAACTCTCCACAATCTTAACCAACTATAACCTTCTCGTCCAAAACCTGCAAACAATAATTCATTTCTTCTTCATCCAATGACTTAATATAAAGACATTTCGATAACAATTCAGAATTGATATCTACATCATAATAACTTGACCATTCTATGCATTGCGATAAAGATTTAACAATATGAACTGCCGTTCTGAATTTGGAAAAGTTAATTACATTCTCCTGCTCTTCATTGGATGTCAATGTTGAATTGCTTATATCACTATTATTATTATTATTATTATTAGGTGCTGGAGTTGGAATTGGAATTGGAATTGGAATTGGAATTGGAGTTGCTTGATGTAAATCTTGCATTTGAGATTGTTTTCTTTTAATAAATGTGGGTCTTTCAGCATTGAATATTAAATCAGATAAGTATAAACCAACAAATGGAATACAACCTCTTGAGGGTTTCATTTGATTGATTGATAATCGAATATTTAAGAAATTCCTTAAAGGAGATGATAATTCTTCTAGATTCTTAAGTACTAAAATATCACCAGGTGGTAAATTCTTCCAAGTTTCTTTTAGTTTTTGAACTTTTTCAGATGTTAATGCTAAAATGATTTGCATCAAAGTTGAATAATTTTGTAAGGTATAACAATTTTGAGCGACATGAATAAATCTTGAAATTATGGTGATTCTTTCTTGTTGATGTTTAGTTAATAAAATCTCGGATATAATCCAATTAACCATCAAATTAAATCGAGCAATAACTAGATTTACTCCTTTGTTATGGGTATAAAAATTATCATTAACAATGATTTCTAACCAACTATTAACAGGAGTTAAATCTTTATTCCATTTTAATTCAATTAATTCCTTCCAATCCACTTCTTGTAACATATCCTTTTCAATGATTGTGAAATGATCAGCTAATGATTGAGAATCATAACTTAATACAAGTGAAATATGAGAATTATTTGATAATACATTCTCAATGGATAAAGTTTCTGATGAAATAATATAATTTTCCAATATTTTCTTAGGTGATTTGATTCCAGGACTCGTAGATCTACTATTTAAATTGGATTGATTGAATACAAACAAATTATCATTAATTTGATTATGGTTAGGAGTTGAAGTGGATGGATTATTGGTAGTAGGAGGTGTAGTAAGTTTCTTCTTTATTGGAGTCAAAGGGGGTTCCATAGTGACATCAATTTGACTATATTCAATAACATCCAAAGTATTGGCATTATTGATTTCTTCCAATATATCTTCTGTATTTTCCGATTTCTTATCAAGCATCTTATCAGTACTTTTCTTCCCTTCTAACTTGGATAATGCAAAATCAACAGGATTGGTAGATTGAAATGATTCATCAGGAATAGCAGCCAATTCTTTCAAAACATAATTACTTATCCCGGGAATTACGACAGAATTAGTAGATGCCTCACCATCATTAGTATTATTATTGTTGGTAGTATTCAACCTTGTTGAATCCCTTCTACTTTTAGCAGCCATTGAGAAAATCGAACTATCATTCCCACCTTCGGCAGAAGACAGTCTTGATGTCTTTTGGATAATTCGTGATTCAGATCCAATTAAAGAATTTCTAGGGTATTCATTAAATGGTAATTCAGTTAATGCACGTAAAGTACTAAATCTAACACTTCTTGGAATCGATGATGACCTTGATGGAAATAAGCTGGATGTTGATTTGATTCTGACAGGTAAATCAAGAGATTTATTACCATTGGACGAATTTCTGGTATGTTGTTGTTGATCATTTGAGGTGATATTGTTATTATTATCATTGTCAAAATCATCTTTATCACTTCCTCTTCTTAAATTTGTGAAACCAGTTTTCTTTTTCAAACCTCCATAATCATCAAATTTCAGATCGTTAAAATTGTTATTATGGTTTTTAAGTGAACCAGAAACAGAAAATGCAGAATCATAACTAAGATAAGATTTCACCGAATCACGTTTGAATATAGAACTTGTTGAATTTGAAATCCTTCGATGGGTATGAGACTTAATACTTTCATTAAAACTGATTCGTTTAATTCGTTGTTTCATCAGGGAGGGACTAAGAGCAATTCCCAAGTCTGCGATTTCTTCTCCATATTGAGTCATATTACTACCAGTAGAAATAGACGAATCGAACGAATGTTCACTTTTGAGTTGAGGTGGTTGGTGCAGACTAGCCTCAAAATCTGAATCTTTGGGTTTCATTATAAACTCACTACCTTCACCATCCTCCCTAAAGTCCTCATATTCATCATCATCGCCTTGATGCGACACACTGTCTTCAAATACTTCAGGATCTTGAGAGTGGTCAAGATCAAGGTTTCCTTCGTCATTCCAATTTATACTGACTGGTCGTTGGAACGATGATTCTTGTGACATTGCATTCAATAAATTATCGGTTGATACAGCATTTTCCTGCTTATTTGAACTTGGCCCCTCTGTATTTAAAAGATTATCAATCTTTACGATATTCAATTCAGATAAATTATTGATATCCATATCTTCATCATCCTCATCATCATCCACATTCTTGTCGCCAGTATCGTTTTCCAAAACACCATCTATTTCTTTAGCACGTGAAATCCTTGGCCGCTTTGCTGGCGATGGCTTGAGATCTGAATCATCCTCATCCTCATCAACGTCAATATCAACATCAACAAACTTATCTCTATTACTGTTATGATGAATGTTATAATTATTTAGATTGCTTTTACCCTTATGTTCACGTGAATATGGAAAATCATCCTCTGTAATTGTAGGAGTTTGAGAATCAGCTTGGAAATAGTATCGAATTAAAAACTCTAATTCATCGATGATTCTAGCACTCAATATATCGACTCTTGATCCAATGATAGCAACAGGATTGTTAGCACTTGCTTCATAATCATCTGATGTGGTAGTATCAGCAATAACATTGATGGCATTGTTTAACATTTTATTTAATTCTTCTGGACTTTCATCATCATTAGATTGTAATTGATGTATACTCGAGTTTGTTCTTGTATTGATGATTGAACGTTTCCAACCATCCACCAATTTTTTAATTGATCTTTTTCTACCGAATTCATCACTTCCATTATTATTTTCCAAGTATGTAGTGACAGGACGAGCAAACAATGTATTTCTTTTAGTGGGTGAATCATGTAAGGACGTTGATGATTGCGAATGATCTAATTTCAAGACATATTCCATTCGTTTCACAGGAGTAGGAGGCAAAACATTTATTACTTTTGAAGTTGGGAGTTTAATATTCCCATTAGTTGAGAATCCCGAGCTTTCTTGAGCAAATTTAAGATTATCAGATTTAGGGTATGATGGATTTTCCGGCGTGACTTCATTTGAAGTATGATTATAATTATGATTATGAGTATAATTTTCTTCGTCATCAATATTATTATTAGGACTTTCATTTTTAATTGTTTTCTTCAATGCAAGTGAAGAGTCCTTAAGATTCAAATGATTGTGGTGTCTTTTAATTTGGTTTTTCACAGTGATATTAATATTGGAATTATTGGCGTTGGTAGTTTCGAGTATTCTAGGAGAATTATTAGTATACTTCTTCGCACTATTGAAAGTATTGACTGGTGATGTGATTGGCGATCGTACTGATTGTTGAACTTGGTTATATTCTTGTAGTTTATTATTGATTGATAAACGAGAAGAGTGATGTTGTAATAACAAATTGTTAATAGAATACTGGGGAGTTTCACTATTGACATTGACATTAGTATTATGTTGTGACGAGCCAGCATGATGGTCATTATCAAATATAAGCATTTTATGATGAGTCTTTTGATGATCATACAATGAAAGCATGGCTGATCTTCTGTATGATGGATTAGTATGTATAGACATATCTGTAGCTGATTTAGATAATTTCTTTATATTCCCAATTTCCGAAGTTAAAGGCAAAGGATAAGTTAATACCAATTTAGATTGAGTGATAGTTTCAATATCAATATTCAATTGCCAGAATTCATTTAATAAATTTAGCCAATGGATTTTTAAATCTCCAATGATTTTCTTTTCAAACATCATAAACGTTGGATCATCAATATCAGCATCTTCAGGTTTACTATCATCTTGAATGATTTCATCAGCTTCTTTATCCTTTTCCACATTATTATTACTATGATAGTTAGACATATTACTATTACTATTTTTCCTTATTAGATTGGATTCAATGGTTATGCTATTCAAAGTGGACGAGAATAAATCACAAAGATTTGAATTTGAATTTGAATCAAAATCATCAATGAAATAATTTATAATCCAATGTCTTAATACCACAAATGTTCTTAACAATACCAATTTACCTACTTTAATATTTGATTCTTGATGGGAATTTATATATTGTAATGACCATATTAATCTTGTTAATAATAGATTCATTACCTTTTCACTATCAATAAAGATTCGGTATGTTAAAAAGAAATCACAAATCAAATTATAATCAATAACTTCGGGAGAAGTCAATTGAACTATTAAAGCTCTTAATGTAGCATTATTGATCAATTCGGGATTAGTTTCATCAAATTTAACTAGGTTCTCGTTATTATTGGATGAATGTAAACTGGGGAAAAGTCTTTCATCATCAAAGATGGATTCGTTATGTTTATTATAGATGAATTCTGGATTGATCATGGGTTGTAGTGGTAGACCCACCTCCTCTTGTAGATTTCTTAAGTTTTCTGTGATGGTGTCAGTTGAGATATTACTTATTTCATTCTCGAAATCTTGCAGTTGATGGTCTATTGATATAGGGGAAGTATGATGATGATTTTGATTATTTATTATCAGCATTTTGTAATTGTACAGTTATTGTAGTTGACGTTGTTGTTATGCACTACCAATATGAGGGTTGCGTATGCTCTAATGGCTCACTTCCTTTGATTGACTTAACAGTATGTAACAAGAAACACCAATATCAATTTCACAATTGGGTTGAATATCAGCGAAATGTAAGTTCTATAAGTTGATTCCTACTTACTTTACTTACACCCTCCTCTGGTTGTTTGAATTTGTTGATGATTTGATGATGCTTTTACTTACTTTTTGTTTGTTAGTAAAATGTTTTGTGGTTTTGTTGATGTTTTTGATTTTTTGTATTGGCAACACAACTGCAATTTCTATGTGCAATATTTTTGTTTGTTGATGTTTATTTTATTTTATTTTGTTATTTTTCGCGTTAGTTTATTGTTAGAATTTTGGTCACGTGAAGAAATCGGCCATAGTAAAGTATAGTACAGTAACAAGAACGATTGTATCATATCTGTCGCTATGTAACTATCTGCCTGAAAGGCATTATATTAAGAGATTAAATTGATCGTCTAATAACACGGTCGTAACATTTCAATCATAATATTCGTAAAATTCCATAGTTTAAAAGTCTAGATGAAGGGTCTTATTCAATTTCTGATATTGTTAGTTGAACAATTCAATCTTTCTTATATACTAGAACATAATTAGACGATGAAAGTAAGAATCTTCTCTAACCTTTACCTAATTCCATCTCCATTTTTTCAGTCAAATCTATGATGTTTAATTGTGACGAATAATCTATTGTACATTTTTCTTTATATAAGTTTTATACGCCTATTAAAGGTATTTTTTATAGCAAGTATTCCACCATAGGACCGACCAAGTATTGACTTCTCATCATCCATTACCATCATCAGATGCTTCTTATTGTTCTATTCTTATTGTTCTATTTACTGTAAATTGTGTTGAATGGCATTCTTTAAGGCACTGAATGGTGATGCTTTAAATTCAGGATTCTTCAATACATTCTGGAAATTCTTATGTTCTTCCACTAGTATCTTATTATGCCCTGACCTTTTATTAGGGTTTGGAGTGTTGGTATTCTGCTTCTTAGTAAACCCATCGTCTTCCAATGATTTTGATTTTGATTTTGAATTCTTATTACTGCTATTGACTATCGTCGTTGTGTTGCTATTTGCTATATCAGGCAAACTCAATAGCAACTCATTCATCTTGGGTTTCAACTCCTCCTTGGCCCTTTTATTACGTCTCCTACTTGCCGATTTACTTATACTATTGGATGTATTGAAGGTGACCTTATTCAACAACCGTTGGTTGAAATTACTAGTTTTCGTCTGTTGTTTCTCCCTCTTGGTCGTCTTCAGCAATTTTAACATGGGATTCTCATGATAACCCCATCTTATTCCACTTTGATCTTCTTCCCCATGGATTTCTTCCCTGAATGCCGATATCTTACTGGCTAAACCAGCAGCTCGCTTGACGGTTTTGTCTCTTAATGACGTCTTCTTTTTTATCCCACCAGCCTAAACAAATATGTTAGTAGATATTCCAAACTAATCCAAACAAACCTCGATTTTATTTCATGTACATACCATTGTAATTATTTGATTTTATTTTCTATTATTGACTTCAATACAATCACTTGAAATTGGGTGAGTTCAGATATCTAACCCTTTTTGAATCAAATAAAAAAAAATTACTATACAAAAAGCGATGAGTGTAAACTGCAAAAAGCAACTCAACATGTAAAACCATACCAATAATTTGCATCTAAAACGTTCATATATATATATATTAACAAAATTAATAACTAGTTTATAAAAAATTTAATATAAATAAAAATCCGGATAGGAAAAGAGTATAAATGACTTCAGGGAATTGAATGTCTCTAAGAAATAAAAAAGTTTCATCATTAATCACTTTATTAGCAAAATTTTGGGAAAGACTAGAGATCATACTTCTATTCTTTAATTGAAATGAATTAGTTTGCGGCCAAAGCCGAAATAACGGCAGGGGTAACATATCGAGGGCAGATAATCTTTTGAAATCCCATTCTATGGCATTTTCTGTTTTAAAACACCAAAATATCCATCCATTACTATTGGTTTCATAAGTATATAATTGAGCCAAAATGAATTTTTTGGTATTATCTTTTAATTCTTGTGACCATAAATTGAAATCAGTATGATTTTCACAACTGCCAGTAACAACCCCAGTTTGGAAAGTACCATTATATCTTGCTCCATTTCCAACCCCATTAATATATCTTGTACAATCAGTTAAAGCTCCTGAAAATTCACCAACTATTCTTGGATGAGTTTCTTGTGACATTTGATTTCCTTGAGCCATAATATTTGATAAATGTTGATCAATTGTCATGGCAACTTGTTGAGGTGAAAATATTTCATATAAATGATGGTCAATTATAACTTGTCCCTTTGAAGCTTGTGGCATAAACCAATTCCAATAACCAAATCCCATGAATCCATCATGATAAATCATATTACTAGTGACTTGTTTATATATGGCTCGAGAGTAGGCATAAGTATAAAATGCAGCCACTTTTGTTGGATCAATAATAGGTGCAAATGGTTCATTAACAACTTCAATACTATTAATTACTGAGCTATAGGCGGGTCCACCATATTTCATAAAAATATAATCTAAAATTTGATAAGTTAAATTCAAATTTTCCGTGAATTGAAGCCAAGTTGGATTACTTGTTCTTAAACCTGAATTATCAAACCCATTTTGTGAACCAGGCATACCATGAATATCAAGAAATACTTGTAAGCCATACTTTTGACACCAACCAAGTGCTTGTTCCAAATAAAATTCCTGCCCTTGTACATAGGGATCATTTGGTAATAATCCAAAAGCCCAATAACCTATGGGGATTCTAACAAGATTTAAACCAAATGATTTAATTTCTTGAAAATCAGCTTCTGTATAAAACGTTTTCCAATGATTTTCCATATATAACCTAGTTGCATTCTTTCCCAATATAGTAGCCAAAGTATATTCATCAACTGGTTGAACACCATATTGAGTATATATATTATCAAATAAACTTGGGGTAATCCAAGGCTCTGCGACTAACCAACCACCAAGACTAACACCATAGATTTTGTCTAAAGTAGCTACTTTGTTAATGACAGGACGTTGAGTAGTAGTACTGGTATTGGTACCAGTATGATTAAAGTATTTAGGAACTAAAGGATGGGAAAACTTCTTAATTGATTTTAAATAATCAACATCACTTTGAAGTTGACCTGAGACTAGATTAATTGCAGTCAAAAATAATAAAATTAATTTATAAAAATTCAACATCATGGGCGGCAATTATTTGGTAATAATGATAAGGCAAACGCTTGTATTAGAATTGAACCTATACCCTAGAATTGGATGATGGATGTATATGAATATGTCTATGATACTAGTTGATATTACTTCACCACAAAAATAGGAAATGATATTCAAAATAAATGTTATTGCAACAAAAATTGATTGCTTAACTATGCGTGGACCTCCATAGTTAAACAAATATTTAAAAACCACCCATAGATAATAAAAAAAAAATTCCACAAAATTTAAAAAATCTCTTCTCAATGAGAAAGAAAAAAATCATAACAAGAAGGTTCGCCTATATTATACAAGACCAATAGTCATTAAAGATAAATCTATAGGGGACTGACAATCAGGATTCCATTTCCCTTGATATTCCAACGACAAGAAACTTTAACTTCCCCCAAAGAGAAAACACTAGGGAAATTAACTTTTGCTAAACCTACCCACAATTTAGCATTGGAATTTAAATAGAAGAAACTATTATTGATTTTGTGGGATTACATCAATAACATTCATACAAAGGAAACTCAATTGATAAAGAGTATATATGGCACATGATGAGCAGTCTAGAGGACGAGTTCAGTGCCACGAAGGACCAATCAGGATCGAAAGAGCCATTCAATATCAATTCTTCAGCATCCATTCATCACAACCACGATGGAGATGATAATAACCAATCTCCCAATATTCACGACTTAACGTTGGATGATGAATTCACTAATATACTAGAGGCCAACAATGCACATATATCCCCCAATAGCCGTAGCATACGGCTGGATCACCAACACCAACATCATCATCACCAAACTCATCATACTTCAATTAGTAACAGCTCTAGCAATAGCAGTCAACATCATCATAATCTTAGCAATGATTTAACATCCGATTTAAACTTGAATACTTTACATGAATTAGACGTAGCTCCACTTCAAAATAGTCCGTTATCAAAAGTGGTTGCAGAGATAGAAGAAGACGACTTAAACAATAGAACGGTCAGTAATTCACCACCTCCACATGACCCACTACCCAAGAATCTTAAATCCAGTCTATCAACTTCTCAACAAGAAATAAGGCGAAACTCTGCCCTAGTTCCAATAACCTCAGAAGCTCCTTTGGATAGAGGCTCAATAAAACATCAAGTCCATGATCATGAAGAAGATGAAAGCTCAAAAATATCAGCCTATGCAAGATTAGACTTTGAAGATTTTACATTTTTTGTTCAAACATTACAAGTAATATTAGGCAGAAAATCAAGTGATGATTTATTAGAAAGTAGTCACCATGCAGTCGATGTTCATTTATCATCTAAGAAGGCAATTTCAAGAAGACATGCCAAAATATTTTATAATTTTGGTACTCAACAATTTGAAATATCAATCACAGGTAGAAATGGTGCATTTGTTGATAATTTATTTGTTGAAAAGGGTATAACTGTGCCGTTAACCGATGGTACTAAGATACAAATAGGTGATATTCCCTTTCAATTTGTATTGCCTTCTATAGAACCTAACGACGACGATGATTCACACTTGAATAGCCAAAAGCAGTTTAATCCGGCTGATGCTATAAACCTCAGAAGTAATTTATTGAACTCTTCTAAGTCTCCTACTCCGAAGGTAAGATCACCCAAGAAAGGGAAAATCAAACAAGATATAATAGATAAAGTTCCTGATATTTTAATTAACGATCATGATGATAAATCTAAACCACTACCACTTACAACAACTTCATCAACTACCAAACCACTAAAAGGAAATGACTCATCTGAGATTTCTACTAGTAGAAGAAATTCATTATTAAAGATACGAAGATTATCAAATGCAAGACGGAAATCATTGGCTAGTTCTGCCAATGATGAAATTAATGATATGCTCAAGGAATTAGGAGTAGCGTCTATTGATGCCATAAAGGAAGATAGCGAGCTTCTAGATTCTCAACTCCAAAGTTTACTTAATGAAGCTGGAGTTGATGATATTGATTTGGATAGCCATATACTCAAATTATCTCAATATAGTGAATCTGCAATTCAAGAAGAAGAGGACGAGATTGATGAACTTGTCAAACAGCATAATTTACAACAAGGTGTGGACCTTGACAATGATTCACAGAATAATAGTCGACATAACATTGATTTGTCAGTCTTGGACCAAGAAATTGCAACTTTGGCACCTCTAATTGAAGCCCACAATGAAGGGTTAATCAATGATGGTGATTCGAAAGATGATAAAAAGAAACAATCAAATCAAAATAAATTAACGGACAAGTTGGATCCCTTATCATTATCCAATCAAGCATCCCGGACCCCTCTTATGGGCAAACCAGCTGCCGTCCCAAGAATGGGTAAATTGGCGTCAATTCAACCACCAGCTTCAAGATTATTTACAAGAGGTATCAATGGATTGACAGATCCCGCTCTCTCAGTGGCAAGTACTTCTAACCTAATTGGTACTGGAACTCCAATGCCTTTGAAAGGTAATGTTTTAGGTGTAACTTATAATAACAATACATCTCCGACTGACAACAATAACAGTACTAGCTCAGTTTCGATTCCAACAATACCACTACCACCACCTTCACCAGAACCTGAACTACCAAAGTTGGAAGTTCCTGTTTTAGAAATCACGTCAGAACCAACGACTATTAGGTCTCGTCCTCCTTTAAGGGCCATTACTGTAAAAGCATTTGAACCAAACTTAGCCAACTTTTTCGTGCCAAAGACTTTAGATGAACCTTCTAAATATCCAAAACGAAGGAGAAAGAGAGATAATTCCAAAAAGACTTCCAAAAAGGTATATACTTTAGATGAAATACCTGAACCTTATAGATCAAAGCCATCACTTTCATTTCAATCATTGGTCACTTTAGTTTTGAGATCTCCAAATGCATCAAATGGGTTGAATCTTAATGAGATTTATGAGGTTATAAAGGAACTTTATCCGTATTATTCTTATTGTGCTGATGGCTGGCAATTTTCGATTTCACATAGTGTTAAATTAAACAAAACATTTAAAAGAACCGTGAAAAAGGATAATGAATGGCTCTATACTATGGATGAATTATATATTGGTGAACGAGAAAAAGCCAAAACAAAGCAACAGGAGATTGCCGCTGCGAAGGCTAAAGAAGCTGCATTAAAGGCTGAAGAATATAAACAGAAGCAACGAATAGAAGCACAGCAAGCAGCAGCAGCAGCCGCTGCAACATTAGCAGCAACAGCCCCACCTCCTGTAAATGCCGCTACTCACAACCTCGTGGGAAGAAGTTTCACCTCACCTTATGGATTACCACTTAATACTTCCATTCGTCCTGGTGCTCCAAATTCGTACTTGCCTCAAAATTCATATAAACCACAAGTTCCTATAACTAATAATGGACAAAAACCAAAGACTATAGCCGAATTAGCCAGCGAAATTAGAAGAGATAATAATATCAATTCTAAAGCTCCAATGTATTTTAAACCACAGAGCAATTTACCAATCACAACTGCAACTAGTACTTCAAACACCACTAATAGTAATAATACTATTAAGGCACAGTTGGCAGCAAACAGATCACCCTCAACTTCACAATCTCCTCCCCCACCTTCTTCGTCATCGATTTCTGCTGGCGGTATGAACCAAGATATGAAGAAATCATTAGCATATTTACAAAAGGAATTATTCACATTATATAAAGCCAGAAACTTATCTTATAATACAGCTACTACTACGGAAATCATCACCAAAGCTTTAGCAACAACTATTGCTCAAGTCAATGTTATTGGAGCAAAGGTCGGTTGTGGTGATAATGCCTTGACATTTTTGGTTGAAAAGTCACCACAACAAGTTAGTAAAATTTTGGACATTGCCTTAACCAAATCGATCAAAGAGAAACAGGGGTTGTCATCATCAAGGCCACCTAGTAGGGCAGGTACTCCCGGTCCAACTACACCTTCGGCTCCACCAACGCCCATTAAACAAGAAGCTAGAATAGTCCAACCACCACTTCAACCAATAGTTAGGTCTCAACCACCACCAGCTCCATTAGTGAGAACCCAACCACCCGCACCATCTATTGTACAAACAAAACCTATCACTCAGGTAATTCCACCAACAGTTTCAGCAGTAGTAACCCCACAACCAACCCAGAAACCTTCCCCATCTGTCAGTGTCAGACATCCAGTCAATTTGGAAACAGTGCCAGGCAAAACATCTGTTAGTTCAACAATATCGGAAACATTACCCGCACATTCAATAGCAACACCTTCACCAACAGCAGCTCCAATACAAGTATCACCCAAACCATCTGGTTCATTGTCAAAACCACTTGGCGTATTGAGACCACCAAGTTACAAAGCAGATTCATTGGGTCGTCCACCAAATTTTTCCAGTCCTCCATCATTATCAAAACCAGGTGGATTTGCCAAGCCTGGGACTGGAAGTGGATTATCTAGACCACCTACCTTTTTGTCGAATAAGCCAGGCTTAAGAGAAGCAACATCGCCAGCAGTAGTATCCGGTGTTAAACATGATCTTGATGATAGCGACAAGAGTAATAACGAAAATCCAAAGAAGATAATAAAGACAGAATAGTCAACCAGAGAATATATATATACGTAGAACTATTTCAAATGGAAAATATACGGTGTATTATTATTTAAAAATGGATCTTAATTTGTTGTCTTTACTAAAGATTGTAGCTTGTACAACAATTTTAGTTTATTTCAATATTTTAACTACTACATATATAAAACGCTACCATGTGAAAGTGTGCATACAGTATATTGCTTAAATAGGGTGCTCCCATTATGTATGCCACTTTAAGGTATTACCTTGCCAGGGTCGATATCGAAACTCTAGCCAAGGTAAGGCAATATTAGACAAGCTATATTTATTTCCTGAAAATTAGATCAAAGAAATAAAAGAGTAAAACCTATGCATTTTGACTTAGAATGTTTTTGTTTGAAGCGAAGGTATAACCACATTTTCCCGAACAGGTTTTTATTAACAATTAATAAGAGGTAAAAAGAGGTAGCAGTAGTAAAGTTTAGGTCTATTTCTATACTATTAGTTAAATTATTATTTATATATTTGAGTGAAGAAAGCTCTTTATAGTATATCTTGTCCAATCTCTCTCGGTAATACATATAGTAACCACTACATAATTATGTACAATTAAGCCTAATTATGCAATAAGAGACGTCAGAAGAATGTATCTACATCAGAGAAACCACCCAAAGTTGCCAATAAACTAACTACTCCAGATGACTCCTAAGACTCGAGAGAGAAGACTGATCCAGTTTTGAATTTAAAATCTGCAAAAGTGATTTTCTTTTGTGGTCGGAAACAAAAAAAATTCCGGTCCCCAGGTACAGGCAATATTTAGGGTGGCGATTGAAAGTTAACAATCAAAAGTTACCATGAGATTTCAAAGAACTTATATAAAACATCAATTAACTAATCAATCAATCAATTGGATTAACCATATTATATAGATACAACCATAGCATCAATCAGTCAGTCAACTAACTGTGTGTCATATAACAAACAATTACAAATAATTCCAATAGAAAGAGTTTGATAATTCATCTCATAAATTAATATCGTTCATAACAATCATATCATATAATATATCTGAACATGAATTCAATTGCTCAAAAATTCACCAATGCCAGTAATAATGTTCTACTCAATGAGATAAACTCGGCTACCAGTGAGTTTGCCCAACAGCAAACATTAAACTTGGCACCTACCATGCAATTACCACCCATTTCACAACCAACCGATTTCCTTAGAGCTCATACCGATGACGAGACCAATCCCGACTGTAAGATCAAAATCGCCCATGGTACCACCACATTGGCCTTCAGATTCCAAGGAGGTATTATAGTTGCTGTAGATTCTAGAGCTACGGCTGGAAATTGGATTGCCTCACAAACCGTCAATAAGGTCATTAGAATTAATCCATTTTTATTGGGTACCATGGCCGGGGGTGCTGCCGACTGTCAATATTGGGAAACCTGGTTGGGTACTCAATGTAGATTACATGAATTAAGAGAAAAGGAACGTATATCGGTGGCTGCAGCCTCCAAGATATTAGGTAATTTAGTCTATCAATATAAAGGTATGGGATTATCAATGGGAACAATGGTTTGTGGATATACCAAGAAGGAAGGTCCTACTATATATTATGTTGATTCCGATGGAACCAGATTAAAGGGGGATTTGTTTTGTGTTGGTTCTGGTCAAACCTTTGCTTATGGTGTGTTGGATTCCGAATATAAATGGGATTTAAGTGTGGAAGATGCATTATACTTAGGTAAGAGAAGTATATTGGCCGCCACTCATCGTGATGCTTATTCTGGTGGGTCAATTAATTTATATCATGTTACTGAAAAAGGATGGGTTTATCATGGTAATCATAATGTTGGTGAAGTATTTTGGGAAATTAAAGAACAAGAACAATCATTCAATAATGTTGATGCTTAGTGTAATATTAAAGTGACTTCAATATAAATTAATAATATAGTAGAGTAGAATATAGTATAGTTTGCCAATAGACTAGTATTATTAAATCAAATAAAAATATCATTAAAGCTTGATTAAGATTTCAGTGAACCATCATTTTAGTAGTTGATTTTGATATCGGAGACCCGTTTGTTATAGATCAAGGTCTCAAACCCTAACAATTAACAAATTTCACGTGATAAAAAAGAGGAAGTAAACCTGTACAGATGCATGGATGTCATTTTGCGAAAAAAATTTAGTAGGGGGGGAGAGACAAACAGTAGTAGTAAGAGGAAAAAAACTTTAACTATTAAATTTTTCAAGGTGGTATAGGATCTCTTTCCTTTAGATAGATAACTGCAACAGTAACAATTATTGACAATGGTATGTTTAGAGTCACAATAGAAGGGGATATAAAGAGAGGAGACTATCGATGTTCAGTATATGACGAAATGTGTGTGGACTACGGAATGGAGACAACAACCTAGTATCGAATCAATCAATTAGATGAGACGAAGTATAGAATAAAAGAGGACCATCATCAATAACAGGAACAACAACAAGATTTATTATTATTATTAATGTCTGTCATAGTCATCATTCAAAAGAGTCAAACGAATCAACTACAGATGAAGATAAGGAAACATCGAAAGGGTCAAGGACGAAGTCATCAAGTAAGCAAAGGACTATCAAGAACATTCAATAAAACTTGCAACTAATAGAAACTAATCCAATCAAATTAATCTCTTGTAAAAGACGAGAAAAGGAAGGAGTCTAAAGTTCACATATGTCATCTTAATATATTGAGTCTATACGAAACTTTTATTATAACCTTCAAAATAATTCATTATAAGTTCATAAATCCTTAACTATTAATATAACCAAATATAAATGAATAATCAGAATACTAACTTTAATATTTCTAGTCTGACAAATCTCAAAATGTTATGCGTGATTTACGTATTGAAAAATTAGTTTTAAACATTTGTGTTGGTGAATCCGGTGATAGATTAACCAGAGCCTCCAAAGTGTTAGAACAATTATCCGGTCAAACCCCAGTTCAATCTAAGGCCAGATATACCGTCAGAACTTTTGGTATCAGAAGAAATGAAAAGATTGCTGTCCACGTTACCATTAGAGGACCAAAGGCTGAAGAAATCTTGGAAAGAGGTTTAAAAGTCAAGGAATATCAATTAAGAGCCAAGAACTTTTCTCAAACCGGTAACTTTGGTTTCGGTATTGATGAACATATTGATTTAGGTATCAAGTATGACCCAGGTATTGGTATTTATGGTATGGATTTCTACGTTGTCATGGGTAGAGCCGGTGCCAGAATTGCCAGAAGAAAGAGAACTAGATCTACCATTGGTAACTCTCATTTAACCAACAAGGAAGACTCTATTGCTTGGTTCAAACAAAGATACGATGCTGATGTTTTAAACAAATAAATAAGTTTAGTATAAAAACTGTAATCTTGTATACAAAATCTAATATCACATTTATCATATAATATTAATAATTTGATTATTGTAGTAACAGTACAAGTTGCTAGTGTGTCAATGTTTATAGCTATCATGTTGAATTCTTCGATAATATTTATATCTATCATATATTCAATAAACTCTAACTAAAGAAACAGAAACCAAACCAAACCAAACCAAAAAATTGATTAATATTTATTGACAAAATCATTTGCAACAATATTGGATTTTTCACACATTTGTTGAAAAATTCCATCTTCTGTATTAAATAACTTCCATGGAGTATCAAACTCCTTAACCTCACCTCTATCCAAAGTAAGGATTCTATCATAACTAATAATTGTCTTTAATCTATGAGCAATACATAAGATTGTACAATCCTTAAATTCACTAGCAATAGTAGTTTGAATCTTACTATCAGTTTCATAATCTACCAGTGATGTTGCTTCATCCAAAACTAAAATCTTTGTATCTCTAACTAATGCTCTTGCGAATGATATTAATTGTCTTTCACCTAATGAGAAATTTGACCCTTCATCTTCAACAAATTGATTTAAATGGAATTTAGGTAAATTATTAAAATCATTATTAGTTTGTTTCTCGGCCTCTTTCAATTCTTCAATTGTAATTAATCCTGCTCTTCTTAAGGCATCCCATAATTTAGAATCTTCATGATCTCCAAATGGATCTAAATTATCTCTTATGGTACCATTAAATAAAACAGGATCTTGAGGAATAATCGATAATTTGGATCTTAATTCATTTAATCCTAAAGTTGAAATATCCAATCCATCAATAAATATCTTCCCACTTTCTAATTCACATATTCTATATAAAGTAGTCATGATTGATGATTTACCTGCACCTGTTCTACCACAAATACCAATTTTTTCACCGGGTTTAACTGTAAATGATAATTGTTTTAAAACTAATGGTAATCCTGGTCTATAATTCATGGAAACATTATTAAATTCAATTCCACCATGTTCTGGCCATGAAGAGGATGGTTTAGTTGAATCAACATTATAATCAGCTTCTTGATCTAATTTCAAGGCATAATGACAAACTCTTTCTGTTGAATTCATATCATTTTCAAATTGAACAAATGTACGAATTAATTGAGTTAAAGATCCTGAAATTTGTAAAGCATTGGAAATTAATAACCCTGCTGTTGCAGGACTTATTTTAAATACTCTTGTAACACAAAGCATACCCGTAATTAAAATAATTAAATCTGCTAAAATTTCTAATTGAATTCCTAACCATCTTTGACTGGCAAATACTAAAAATGAAGCTTCATTCATAGAATTAATTAAATCATTACTTCTAGTAATAAACCGATCTCCACCATCATAAGCTTTAATAGTATTCATACCAGTTAAAGTTTCATTAAAAGTATCATAAACAAATGATCTTTGAATGGCTTCCAATCTTTTAATTTCACGACATGAAGCTTGATAATACAGAGCAACACCAGTAAATAAAACAGCAAGAAATGGTAAAGCAATAGCAAACCATGGTAAATAAATAACCAAAAGAATCATTATACCAAATAAAACACCAATAACTTGAATCATTTGTTTCATATTTTCAATGATTTCATTATCAAGAGTATCAGTATCCTTGGTGAATCTATTAATGATTCTTCCCATGGGTGTAACATCCAAATAAGACATTGGAGTATGTAAAACCCTCTTTATAGCCATTAAAATCATAGTTTTTGATGATGTAGTAGTTATAGCCGCCAATAAAATAAATAAACAAGTAAGGAAAAGAACATTACAAAGATTAATCAAGACATAAATTCCAATATAAAATCCATTTGATTTATCTTGGAATTTATTAGCAATCCAGAATGATAACCAAGTATTCCCAAACACTGATGAAAATGATGCAAGACAAAGAAATATTATTACTAATGGAATTGTAATATTTGGGGTGAATTTCCCCGATCCATATTTAATAAAATTATAATAAACTTCATTTTTAATTCGATTAACTGCTCGTTCTTCCTTTTGAATAAGTTTACCTTTGGAAGCATCCTTACCAATTGTAACATCTCTGAATTCATCTTCATTATCGGATTTACCCTTTCTACGTCTAGTAAGATTATTATTAGTTGTTGTTGTTGTCGTTGTTGAATCTTGATATGATTTAGTCATAAATTTTGGAATCAATTCATCAGTAATATCAGTTTCTTCAATCTCCTTAGTTGTGGTTGATATTTCTTCTTCTTCTTCTTGATCATCCTCGTCCTTTTGTTTCTTTTCCATTTTATTAAATGTCATTAATTTCTTAAAATTCAAATTATGAAGAATTAATTCATCCATGGTTCCAACATCAATTGATCCATCACCATTTAAATAAATAATCCGATCAGCATCTCCAATCAATGATAATTGATGAGTAGCCAATAATCTAGTTTTATCCTTAAGTAAACCTAAGAAACAATTCTTCACCACATGTTTCCCCACTCTGGCATCAACAGCACTTAAAACATCATCCATAAGAATAATATCTTTATTGGAATAAATGGCTCTTGCTAAATTGATTCGAGACCTTTGACCTCCTGATAAAGTAATCCCCTTTTCTCCAACTTCAGTTAAATCCCCCGCTTCTAAATTATCAAGATCATTTTGTAATGAACATGCATAAACAACAGAATCATATTTTGATTTATCATACTTTGAACCAAAAATAATATTTTCTTTAATGGTGGCATTTTGCATCCATGGGGATCCACAATTCATTAAGGATCCATTGATTTCAACCATACCTGATTCACATTGCATTACACCGGCAATGGCATTTAATAAGGATGTTTTACCGGATCCAATTGAACCAGTAATAACGGTGAATTCACCCTTTTTAATTGATAAATTAATATTTAATAATCCGGGGAATGATTTTTCATTGATTTCTTGTTGAGTTTGATCAATATTATTTGTTGAAGGTTGATTATCAATTTTTTCTTCTTCTTCTTCTTGTTTATTATCATTATCATCATTCAGGTCAAAATTTTCCCAATGGAAATTTCCATTTTTAATTTCAATTGAATTTAATTTAAATTTAGATTCTTCTTGAGTTTGTTGAATATAATGATCATTAGGTTGAATTTCTTCGGCCGATAAATATTCAGCAATTCTTTTTAATCCATTAAACATATCTGCCCCCGTTGATAACCCAATGGGGATATAATAAATAACTACTGATAATACATCAAATGAAGTCACCGATGAAAACATAGAGGCGGCATTCCTAGTAGTTCCTTCAATTCCAAAAAGCACCAAGAATGAAATCATGGAAGTCATGGCGGTTAAACTAATTGAAACTGCATCAATTACATTTCTTAAACTTTGGATTTTTAAAATAATTGCCACTTCTTCTGATCTTGCCTTTATAACATTTTTTAAATAAGGTAATTCCCAAGAATAAAATTTAATAATTTTTAAATTATTTAAAATTTCTCGAATAATTTTAATTCTAGTATCAGTTAAATCACTAACAATTCTTCTAAATTGATATAAATGTTTTGTTGAATAAGTAATCCCTGCTAAAAATAAAAGAAATACAGCTACTCCCACAACTCCAGCAATTCCAATATTAACAATTAATAAAGTAATACTTATAATAATTGGGATTGGTAAAACCATTAATAATGGTAAATCTAAACATGCAAGTTCAATTCTTGATAAATCAGTTGTCATTAATGAAGTTATTTTGGAAGGAGGATATAAATTTTTACTTTTATTACTTAATTTAAATGATTTTTTTAATATATGATGAATCATAATTGATTTAATATAAGCACCGGTAGTTAATGCATTATATTGATAATAAGTTACATTTACACCCGTCAATAAAGTTATAAATGAAACTCCAATAGCATAACCAATCCCAGGAGCAATTGTAATTTTCCCAAGTGATTTATCTTCAACAAATGAAATCAATTTTTTTGATAAAAATGGTTGACAAGCAAATGCAGTTACTGCTAAGATTGAAAATAAAATTGCATAAATAATGGTTGATTTAAATGTAATAATTAATGGGAATAATAAATTAAATCTTGATAATTTAAAATCATTTAAATCTTCTTCATTAGTTTGAGATGAATTAGATAAATTTTCACCTCTTGATTTACATTTCATTTGAATATGTTTAATATGACTATATTTTAATTCAACTTGGAAATTATCATTAAATTCTTCGAGATAATAATCTAATTTCATATTTTCTGGTAAATAAAATAAATCATTTGATTGTAAAGTTCTTCTATAACCAATATTCATAATGGGAGTTACCCACCAAAAGAACATTTTACTTAACAAACCCACATTTTGATAAGGATAAGGTTTCCTTTCATGATTTAATGGAATGGGAGGAATATCTTTCTTTTTAAATAAAAAACTTAATAAACGCCTTTGAGGTATAATACCATCATCATCATTACCTATTTCAAGTGAATTCTCACCATTTGACATGTTCATAATTGATATTTAATTAAACTTTTAAGTAAGATCTAACTTTTAAAAATTAAAGAATTAGAGTTTTATATATACATTTAGATAAAGGCTTACACCCTCTCTTAATATACAGGATATTATATCCCGTATATAATTCCAAATGGAGACAGAAAAAACGGTCTACTAAAGTAAATATATACTATATTAGTCATAATTTTAAGTCCGCCTATTAACACGTCACGAAAGGTGTCATCGTATTAGATATATTAAGCAAGTAATTAATTAATCCTTTAATTTCTATAATACGTGGCAAAAATTTTGTTTTTGATGCTGTTCTTTTTTTTTTTTCAGTTTTCTCACTTTAAAAAAGAAATCCCCGATATATAAACCAAAATCCCTCCCTAAAAGTTATTTTTGGTCTTTTTGTCTAATGATAAATATCATATTAAAATTTACCTACCTATTCTAGTTATACCACCTGTAATAATCTGAATTATATTACCTCAAATGAATAACACACAATCTAACTAAAATATTGTTTCTCATGGTAAGTAAGAGGGTGTCAGCCCCCTCGTCCCTTATAATAGAAAAAAACCGGTAAGAAATAAATTCAAATACAGAATTCTTTAAACGCAACCTTTTCATCTTTTTATGTTAAAGCCTTAATCATGCATTTTATTTACCTTTATAAGTAAAATATGTAATTATATTTAAGAAGAAGATGAAGAAGAATATTGTAGAAAGTATATGATATTAACATAGAAGGAATCTTCATATTATATCATACAAGTCCAATCAAGGAACCACCGCCCGTGGGTTAAACCAATATAAAGATTCTAATTATTACTATGATTCTATATTATACAGAACTTATACTACTATAGTTGGTTATTAATAGTAGTAGTATAAGTTAGACACACGTAGGCCCTCTAAATAAAATAAATAAAAGTATGTTCTCGGTGGATATCGAGAAAGAAAGAAAGGAAAGGAAAGGAAAGGAAAAAAAAAGCCGTAAAAAGATTTATATATATATAGATTGAGATTTAAAGATTATAGAGTATCAGGTTTTATCTGATTTAGATGATTTTTATGCCCCGATAAAGGGAAGATTAAAGAAGAAGAACAGGCGATCCAAATCTTTATGATTTAGATGAAACATGCAATGAATAATATTATACAAACAAAAAAAAAGCTGTCAAAACGTGTAAAGGGTAAAGTAAAAAAAAGAAAAAATTTCAAAGCCGTTTGATGGCATGGGGTAATTATTTATTTATTACTTAATTATTACTTAATATTACTTAATATTAGTTAATGATTATAAGTGGATGACAGCACAGACACACATACGTAGCGAATGATAGAGAACAAAAGTTGGGAAATTCAAAGATTCAACAATGGTGGATATATGATTTTTTTTTGTTTTTTTCACACCCACACATGAAAAGTATTTACATACACAACTATTGTATATTACAATAGTTCAATATAAAATTATCCAGGAGAACAAAGGATACTTGTGAAACGAAGGAACTAAAACCAAGCACAACATCAGCTAAAAACTAACTAAATTGCCAACTCAAACTTTAAATAAATAAATAAATAAATAAATTTAGAGCCATTCCCTTGACGTTATAAAAGTTTTTTTTGCTGATGAAAAAAAGATCTTGGGGGGAGGTACCTTACTTATTTTACCAATCGCCATAGAACCGGCCACAAGAAATGAAAAGATATGATATGTTGATAATGTAATGTACGATAATCAGACAACGCACACAATATCTATAGTCCTATTATCCTATCCTATCATCTCTCCTTCCTCTTTTTACTTCAGTAATAAATTAGTGTGTCCCCCTGTTCAGGCGCCTCACCTTTTTTTTGTTAGGTGTAATATATAGTTATTAAGTACTGCGGTATTGATCTTTATTATAACCCACCAATTAAATTTTTAAAATCTCAAAATTTAAAATAACTACCTACATCTCTCTTTCTTTAATATATATATATATGCAATTTAAATATCTTTACCTTCATTGTAATATATTTATACATAAGTTATTATTTTCATTATCCCATCAATATCATCACCCACTACCCACAGTGACTGATCAAAAAACATTCTATTCCTTAATTTGGTCAATAGCTTGCTCTTGTCATCATCATCATCTTCTTCTCCACCTCACAATATTACTATTATTCATCAATCATCATTATAATCATCACTAATGGTTACCATCAACTATGAACCCTTAGAGCACTTGCCGTACCTTGACGAAAGCATCAGTCCTGAAGAAAGAGCTCATGTCGAACAACTCATTAGAATAGAATTGGCTAATCAATTTTCTAATCAAAATCTTAATAATATTAATTATCATCCTGTTGTACGGAATAATCATGAAATAGCGAATAATAATAATAATAATATCACTACTACTACTACTACGGGTAGGAGTAGTAGTAGTAATAATGCTGCTGCTGCTGCTATTGCCACCTCCAATCTTACGATTAACGATAATAACAATAATAACCGTCCTTCAACCCCTCATAATCAAACTACTCCAGTTCCTCCCATAATAACAATCAATTCTGATATTATCACTACAAACAACAATAATAATAATATTAATATCAATCAAGGTCATATTCAATTACAAAATATCAATAGAGAAATTGTACCAATTATTGATGATATACATACACCACAAATTCAAATACATACCATTCCACAACAATCAGGTTCAAATACTCTTAACCTTGACGACACGAATAATAATGCCGAGATCATCTCACCCCTTCATGAATCACAACAACAACAACAACAACAACGATTACATCCTCATGTTGAACACTTGTTGCCCTTGTCTACCAACATGAGTAGATTAAGTCCAAGTCCTTTGATCAATCAAGAAATCGAACGGTATGAACAAGAAATGCAAGATGAAGATCTTGAGGATATAGATGATGATGATGAAAATAATAATAATAATAATAATAATAATAATAATGGTCATAATCAATTCCATAATCATCATCATATAATCAAGAATGGTATTGATTCATCAAGGTATGACACCAACTCCAATTCCAATATTAATGATTTATACGCATCACTATCCTATTCTCAATTGAATGAAAGAAGTCTTCAATTATTAATGAATAATCCTCATGATTTATCCCAATTGAATGAACAACAATTACATCAATTACAAGAGTTGGGTCAGGATTATATTATGAATATTAATGCCAAACGAGTTCAAGTTGATGATATAAATCAATTAAGAAGAAAGAAACAAACTTTGGAATTCCAACCTATTAATACTTATTTGAATGATAAATGGAAGGAAGGAATTAAAAATGTGGTTGAATTGGGTGTGGAGGGGACAAGATTAGAAGAAAATTTATAAATAATAATAATAATTATAATATTTATATTATTGGTTTGGTTTGGTATGATCTTGGTCTGGTCTTTTTCATTTTTGATTTAATTTAAATTGGTTTTGCTGTGCTTTGTCAGTATTTATTAATAGAGGTTTGAATTTCATTCAATAATTCATATCTATATATAATAGAAGTTTGCCTTTTATTCTATCATCTATAATTTATATATCCTATACCTTTTACTTTTTCTTATTCTTCTTCTTCTTCTTCTATTGTTTGCTTTTCAGTTCTTGTCTTGTTTGATTTTCATCATTTTTTTTTTATTATTACTCACTACTTATCCAGGGATTTTTAGTGTAAGTGGTTTTTAGTTTAGTCTATTAATTTAGATCTAGGTTTCAATTTTTCATATACATGTTCAATCAATTTTAATTCATTATCTCATTAGTTTCGTTTCCTTTCATTATTTCATCATGACTATCATCAACTTAATAACTTGTTATTGCTATTAGTACCAGCAGTTATACCTGCCTTCTTCTTATTAAAAAGATAATCACTCTTTAAACTTCCAATGTTGATGATTCGTGGACACCCTTCTCGATGCTTCTCCATTTGAACACACTCCAAACAATAATAAGCATCCACTCCTCTTAACCCATTAGCTTCATCATTACTACCACTACTGCCTCCGGTGATATTGTTATTACATAATATGCACTTTGTATCATTATTGGTTTGAGTTTGGTTCGTACAATCGGAACATATGTATACTTTACTCTTGGGTTTGACAAGGGAATCACAGATAGGACATTTGCCCTCACATTGGCTACACAATTTGCCTACCTTGGTGCCTGGTTGCTTCATGCATTGTATCAAGTCGTATTGATGACGTGACATTGTTTCTGTTTCTTATTAGTATTAATGCTAGTTAAGTTTATTTAGAGTAAATTTTGAGAAGAGATCCAAAACTTTTTTTTTTTTGCTGCTGCTGCTATATCTAGGACCCCCCCTAACTTAACAATATTATAAACTAAATTCACAACAATCTTATCAAGAACAACGTCTATCAAGAAGAGAATACATTTAAAAGCTCAAACTCAAGAAGAGAAACACCACCACTACCACCTATCCATTGCATCACATGAATCAGAATCATCTTATACCCCAGGGTGACTCGCCACCACCACCACCGGTTGAGTCGCAGCTTTCAATTCCAATCCCACCTCCACCTCCACATGTGGTAGGATTGGACCAGTTAATTCCCTCTGATGACGAGTGTTCAATTTGTTTAGAGCTCATAGCGGCCGACGATCATATTGGGGTCATCGACTCATGTGACTGCAAGATTTCCAACCAGAATTATCATGATAAATGTATATTGAAATGGTCGGCCAATTCGAATAGTTGTCCCAAATGTCGAAAACGATTCTATAAGATTAATATCTATAATAAATTGCAACATCCACAAACCACTCTAAAATTGGTTCAATCTTTCCAAATCAAGGATAAATTGTTGATTAATGATGCTATTAATAATATACCCTTGGAATATATCATACGACCAAATTCTTCCCTCTTGCCAGGTACTATCTCCTCCACCACCACCATGGGGAATACAATCTCATCTACAAATAATAGCCTCAGTCGAGTAAGACAAAATACTACTGGGTTAGGTCCTTTCTCTGGTGTTGCCGCAATATCTACAACCACCACCAGTCCAGCAGTCAGGTCCACACCCGAACCAAGCTTGAATGGAGTATGTATAATATGTTCATCTTCCAATTATAACTTCCGATCCAGCTTGGTGAGCTGTCACAGCTGTGACTCGCACTTCCATTATACATGCTTGAACCGGGCTGATTTGGATCATGATGAAGAGTATTTCCAATGGTGTTGTCCCATTTGTGATACTGACCAAGAGTCCTTGATACCGTATACGAGTCAAAATAGAAGATTGGTCAGGAATACTGTTTTGAATCGAGGTGGAATAAGAAAAACACATTCCACCAAGATCACTCACACTGGTCTAGCTTCTCGAAGGAGGAAAGGCCCTTCTACTACTACTGACAATTTTTCTACTTTTAATGACTTTAACGATATTAATGATGCTTATGACGACGACAAGGGTTGTGATGAATATATGGATGATTTTGATGATACTTATGATCGAGTAAGGAACTGCAATAATAAGATTTCTACTATCAACAATATTACCACCTACAATAATAATAATAATAACAATACTAATAACAATAACAGCGAGGTGATTTTTGATGATGAATATAATAATGACGATAATGATCCAATGAATGATCCTTATATGATGGACTACTACAATTATGCCAATCCGCCTATTATAAATGGAGGAGTTCTACTTCGAAGAGAATTAAAGGAGAAGGAGAATCTAACCCAAGAAGAAATTGAATCTTGGGAGTTATTCGAACATGTAAGGAATCATGATGATGATGATGATTCTCAAGACATAAATATGGAAAAGACAGATTCTATTACAAATCCTGCTACTATTGGCATTAGTAATACTAATAGTATTAATAATGGTAAACGGAAAAGAAGAAAGAGAAAGGTCAATGATTCAGCTGAAACAATGCAAGTTACATCCTCATTTAGTAGTATCAATACTCAGAACCAACCTACTAGAATTTCTAACTTGTTAAATCAATTGAAGACTACAAATACACCACCTTCAATGTTGGCCAATAATGTGATTGCAACTCCTCCAACTACGATACAATCATCATCATCCAGATATCCAAAACCTACTTATATATATTCATCTCCACAACCAGTACAAGTGAATCAAATTTCCCCAATCTCAATATCAGAATCACCCAATTCAATCTCCCCAATGTCCAACAGCCCCATGGAAACGAATGATAGTGATACTCAATATGAAAGTGATTTCCTGAAAAAACAACAACAACAAAATCAACAACACCACCAAAGTAGGAACAATACAAGTACTATAAAGCAATCAATAATGACAATTCTGCCCCCTAGATTTGAACTTAGCCTAGATCAAAAACTTGAAATTCAAAAGTATATTAGGAATAAATTACGACCTTTGTATAATCCAATGGAAACAACCTCCAAAATCAAAAATGAAGACCATTATATTACAATTAATAAAACCATTTCTCGGAAAATATATAGTCATATTATAAATGATTCAAAACGTGGAGGAATGTCGATTGGAAGTGACGGATCAGATTATGACGATGAAGACCTTGATACTATTGTTCTTGAGTCATACTTTAATCAACTTGATTCTAATAAATTGATAACCATTATTGATAAATACGTGGATGGAGAATTGGCAAAGATATAATAAGCTAGTTAATATGACAAGTAAAGTATATAAAAAAGTATATAGAAAAGTATATAGAAAAAGTATAATTATATGATATATAAAAACTACAAATATATTTACTTCTTCCTAACCTACCTACCTTCTACGAGGTCCTTTTGGTTTTGTAAATTTCAAACGATTGGTATTATTTAGAGAAGAAGTATTTGAACTTATTGATCCTGGTGTTGAGATTTCACTTGGAATTTCCAATTCATTTAATTCTAATTCATCTAAATCACCCACTTCTAATGATTTATTGATCGATAAATTCTCAGCACTTAACAATTGATTCAAATAACTGATCAAGCCAAGTTTTGAAGATGCATATAACATTCTATCTTTAACTTTTGATCCGGATGGACAGGAATATATAAATGAAAACTTATTGTGATAGTAGTTATAAATGGCAAATTGTGGTTGAACAATGTCATTTGTTTGAGATTCAAGAGTTTCGATTAATGAGTCCAATTGGATATTGTCAAACGAGTTTGTTAATTTAATTTCTTCACTCTTTAAATCAATGTTAAAGGTTATCAACTTATAATTATTTGTATTTGACGATAAATTATTAAATTCTTGATTTAATTTATCATCGAATTTATATAACAATTTATCACGAGAAACTGGTGGAGTGGAACCACGAGAAGTAGAATCGTGATGATTGATTGAAGCCAATTGTTTTGATTGAGTACTCAAAGACAAATCTTGTAAAGAATTCAATTCATGGACAATTCTTTCGTCACTACTTAACAAATCTTCCTTTGAGTTTAAAGATTCAGAAGTACTCGTTTGATAATACTCATACGTCAATTCTTCAAGTTCGGTCCAGGCAAATGAATTGCTCTTTGAGAATTTGTTTGATCCAAGAGCATTAACCAATGTGTTTTTAGTGGAGGCATAAAGCATCTTTTGTCTAATTGGAGCCGTATCAGGAATGAAACTTATGAAAATAAAACTATCATTATTTGATGAGCTTGTGGGCAATACGATATAGCTTGGTTGAGGATATTCATTTCCAACATGTTCATTAATATCTTTAAAGTGTTTGGATAAATCTCCATGTGTCGAACTGGAGAATTGGTTATCAGGAATTAACTGCGTATTATCACCAGATATCTTAATGATCAATGACTTGGATTCCAAGGATTTAAAGGATTCTAATAGTTCAGTCGAAGCTGTTATACCTGATTGAGTCGACATTGTCCCAATTTCCAATTCAAATGCTTTGTCTTTATCGAGCTTCTAACCGATATAAAAGATCTTGGGCTGATGTTCCACTTTTAGATTTCAATCTTTTTTGGTGGAGTCCATTTTACAGTGGGGGCAGCGCTGCCATGTAAACTTTTGATACAGACATATTTTGAAATTATCGAAACTTTCCACCCTTTTCTTGAACACCATACCATATTCAATATCTGAGTACTTCTACAGCCTAACACTTATAATCTGATAAAGTTAAGTTTAATATAGTGTTAAGGAATGGTTTATACAAGAATTTCAATAAAAACAACTGCACGTGACCAAATCCGATTTGTTTTTGTTTACATTTTCATTTTTGATGTCATATTTGTTTATTGGATATCTTTAGACGACAAGGCACTCTTTGGAGAAAGTAGAGGAGAATTAGATATTATGAGTTTGTTCAACCTATTCAGCTCTTCATTGAGCTCCGCAGTCAGCATACCCCAGTTTAAACAAGGTGAAGGTCATGATTCTATAGATTTGCAAATCAAGTCGTTACAATACATCTTCAAGAGATTAAGGGTCCACAAATTAAGTTCATTTCTATCACATAAAGACAATTCCCTCAAATATACAGATAGGAATAGCAATAGTATTAATAATGGGAATACAATTAACGAATTAAGTGAAGACGAGGACGAAGATGAAGGTGAAATGTTGAGAGGGAACGGAGAAGAAGAAGGTGAAGCATACTATCAAAAACTCGACCTGATGTATAACGTAGAACAATTCAAATCAATTTTAATAGAGGATGAGTATAGAGTCATGGTAGACTTTATTAAGAATAAGTTTAGGAGTTTTTGTCTAGTATCCAACTATCCTAGTGCTAATCTATCTCGACCCGCATCTCCCATCAAGGGATCGACTAATAATGTCCATGACAACGACGATTTCCCATCTTTTAAAGACTATAAGGATAGAAAGATTAAACAATTTAGATTTATATTATTACCGATTTATAATATCTCGATAGAATTCATAGCCAACACTTTATCAACCTCAGATATTTATTTCGAACATTATAATTCCTTCCTTGATTTCAATAAAAGATACGAATATGCCATGGACTCAATTCAAAAAGTTATTCAAGACGGTAGATTTCACGATAAAGTTAAATCGATTGATATAACAGAAAATGAAAAAGCATTAATTATTCAGCATTATTTACACACATTAGCATTCAATATTCAATTAAATCGTATTTATGTAGAATATTTAAAGCATTATCCAATTGTCAAGACAGCAGCCACGAAGATAGCATCGACTACAAATTCAACTACAACTCCTTTTTCTAGCCCTTCTAGATCTAGGAAACAAACGACGCCGAACAACAAACCCTTGGTCAGCATATCTATAAATACATCTCCAATAAAGATGGCCAATCCGAAGTTGACAGGAAAGAGACCTTCAGTATCAGAGGTGAGAATGTCACCTTCAAAACTTGTACTGCTGCCTCAGAGACTGTTGAGAGCCAAACCATCAATATCCAAATTACGGTTGGAAGAATTGAACAACCAATCAACTACGCTAGGTTTAGGTCACAACCCCGTTCATAATCCTTTCATTGGATCTTCATCATCGAGTTCGGACATAGACAGTGTAGAGTCAAATTTATCCGATGATGAATCTCCACCAACTTCCTCCTCTACAACATGGAATAAAACCACTACCGAGTTACGGTTGGATGTTTACGAGAAGTGCAGGTTGGCAATTATAGATAAGTTGAACAAGGAGAAGTTGAAGCTAGCTTAGCGCATATTTATTATACTCATATATTTATTTATTTATATATTCATTCATTCATTATAGCATAATCATTCGTTTACATATATATATTTATCAACTGCAAAAAATAAAGAAAATGAGATTTTGTATACAAATATTTTTTGTTTGTTTGTAAAAACATTTTCAATGATCAACTCCAGAAATATCATCATTAGCAACATTTAAACTAACAATAACAATAACAATAGCAATGACAACTTTGATACTGATGTCTTCCATTATACTAAAGAAGCTGGTAGTTAAAACCAGCTACGTACCTCTTCGTCACCTATCACATACAATCACAAAGCATGACTTATTTGGAGGATCCAAACAGGTTAGATTCGAACCACCATCTGGTAAGGGAGAAACCACGGCTAATCCTGCTGATTTGTTTAAAAAGAACGATATTTTGATGTATTCAGACAAACCCATTAACTACATTGAAAGCGTCAAGTCCAATGGATTCCATTTGGCTAACAGTCTTCTAATCACTTCACCTGATAAACAAACGAAGAATACGATAGGGATGGTGTTGATCAATAGCGAAGCCATCGAAGTGAATCTAAGTGATGGAGGATATAAAGTTGTTAATGGGTTTATTGTGGATTTTAACGAAGACCAAGTTCTAACCATATTTAGTAAGATTCACCCTAAACCAGAGATCGTGGTTGTGGGATTAGGAAAGCAATCAAGAATGTTAAGTGAATCCAATAAACAATATTTCTCCAAGTTGGGGATCCAATTGGAAGTCAGTGATTCCAACAATGCCGCCCAAAACTTTGATATATTGGCTACAGAAAGACCAAACGTTATAGGTGGGTTATTCTTGCCTCCAAATGTTTAGTTTTTGGAACTATTCAATATTCCCTTTTTGATAAATTTGTTGAAACCTGTATTAAAACGAAACTTGTAAATAAATAAATAGATATAAATACACGTATATAAACACACATATATATATGGAAAACATTCAACCTAAATATAGACCAATGACCACATTACCAAAACGGAAACTTTTGCCTCAATTCTTTGAATCACTAAATTGACTACTAGCGCCACTAGTAGGAGGGGTGAGATCGGATTTCATTTGAACCAAATTAGACATCATGAGTGGTTGACCATTCATCATTATCGCAGAGTAGGGTTGCCCTGGTCCTGATGCTTGACTGCCATCTTTCAAGTGTGGTATGAAATTACCGACATAAGGGGTTGGGTTTACACCACCGCCAATATCATTGACATTACCATGAGTGATGATACTACCGTTGCTTAGGTTCGTTTCATCTTCAGGAGACATGTTATCGTTATTGTAAAGTTGAGCGTAATGGATGATATTCTGATGTTGAGGAGTACTCATCATCATGACTGGATGTTGTTGTGGTTGCTGTTGATACTGTTGAGGATGAAGTTGTTGCTGTTGTTGCTGTTGTTGCTGTTGTTGTTGTTGCTGTTGTTGCTGTTGTTGTTGTTGCTGCTGCTTGCCACTATTGTTTGGAGGAGGCATCGAGAGCTGTTGAATTTGGTGTTGGTGTTGAAGTTGGTGATGATTCATGTAGAAGGCATTATTTAACAAATGCTGAGTTTGGGGAGAGTTCTTATCAAAGACTTTATCCAAAAAGAATTTCCCATTAGGAGTAGTTGAAATCCCACCCAACTCAACTGAATTGTCTGTACCCGTAGTAAGATTCAAATGGCTGGAGTTTCCTACCCCCGAGATAATTGATATTTCCTTGCTGGTATTGATGCTGATGTTATGCTCAGACATCAGTTGATGTTGGCTAGACGAATGGTAAGTAGGCAAAAGGTGGTGTGAAGCATCTTGAGTTTGATTTTCAAGATGCTGAGGGTTTTGTTGATGATGTTGTTGTTGTTGTGGTGGTTTCCTTTGTAAGATGGGAGCAGACTTATTGCTATTATTAATGACGGGCTCCTTTTCAGTTTTTATAGAAACAGACGATTTATTTGCAGATGATGATGATAAAGACAGTTGATTATCACTAGGCGGAGCTTTCTTTTTCTTGCTATTCATCAATGTATGTACATCAGTAAGAATGATTTGGAATTTATTCATCCCGGCTTGCATTTTAGCTTTATTACCTTTGATGGGTTTAGACTCGGAATAAATCTCACTTTTGGTTGACGACACCGACTTATTGGTGGCTGATAATAAGGATCTATTCGAAGGAATGGGCTTTGTTTTCTTTTCTGAAAATACACCCATCACTGGTTTTAGAGCCTCCATAGGCTTTTTCAAGTCCTTTTTAGGCGTAGGACTTGGTGGAGCCGTTTTTGAAAGATTGTTGTCATCATTATCGTCATTATCATTTATATCTTCATCCGTAGTTTCATTGCCATCATCTTCTTCATCAACATTATTGCTGCCATCATAACTATCTTCATTATTTCCGTCTTCATCAGATACATCATTATTATTATTGTTCTTATCTTCAATATTCTCACTTTTGTTATCATTACGCTGAATCCTGTGACTCTTCTTAGTCGATATGAGGACTGTGGAAGGAGAAGATGGCGGTCGAGGGATTTGCTTAGCTGGGGTTTGAAAGCCGTCAGCGTTATTATTGTTATTATTATTATTAATTTTGGCGACACCTTTATCGTCGATATGTCCGATCCTATTTTTCCGAGAAGGAGTTTTCGATAAGTTGGATATGTTACTCAAAACATTCTTAGAAGGTGTTTGCATGAAGTATTTTGTTTTACGTAACAATTCCACATCGAAATCGTCCATATCCACTTCAACATCATCTAGTGTGGGAGAATTATTTTCTTTATTATTCTCCTTATTATTCTCGTTATTGCTATTAGAATCAGTAGCTTTAGTAGATATAGACAATTTATGAGGTTGGCGAGGAGGAGTATCGATTTGAGTAATGGATCTCTTTTGAGCACTTTTAGGATCAAACCGATTGATAGGTTTGAGATCACTATTAGTCAACTTGAATCGTGAGGGTGTGATTGTATCCAAGTCTTTCAAAGGTGTTTGTCTTATAGGAGAGTCCATAAAGAAATCAGTCAAATGCAAAGTCTTTTCATGGAATGGAGTTATGTTGTTCAATTGATGATTGAGTGATGAAGATGATGTTTGTTGTAAAATGTTCAAGTTATTGTGATTCAAAAAGGGTGTCAAATTAAGACCCAGAGTAAAGTCAATATAGTCTTGATTAACATTATGATTATTATTATTATTATTATTATTGTTGTTAGGGATATGATTATTAGTATTGTTATTGATGGTGTTATTATTAAGAAGATTCGAGGAATTGGATAAGAGAAATTTGTTTGGAGTTGAATTGTATGAAAGGATATGTTCGTTGAAATAAGTTTTTGATATCAAGGGAGTCCAGCCCGTATATATTATATTGTTTGGATTGAATATTTTAGAGGCCGATGGAGGATTAATGGATGGTAAGATATTATTATTATTACTACTGTTGTTGTTGTTCTTGTTATTGTCATTCTCATTAACGTCTTTGTTATCTGTAGAAGTAGATGTTTTCTTCTTATTATTGGTGTTGTTCTTGGTGTTCCTCTTTTTCTTCGTCTTGGTTTCAGTGAGTTTAGGTTTCTGACCTGATCCAGTTAAGGATTGATATATTAAGGGATCAATAACCTCTTTTGAAGGAGATGATCGTAAGAAGTCGTTGGACATGATTAATTCCACGACAAATTGAAGTATACTAATATGAGCGATTGATTAAATGAAAAGCTTGTTTTAACCAACTTGATTGACTTAGCTTGATCTAAACTTAATTTAGATTGAGGAATGAAGGGAAGTGATATATTAAAAATCGACACTGGCAACAAAAACAAAAACAAAAACAAAAGATGGAACTAGCGGATACTTTTGGTATTGATGAATCTAGCTGCCTATTTCACTGATAAACTGAGTGTCTTTCTTCTTCTTCAGATGATGATGACAACAACAGAAGTAATTGGATGGAAATTAAGTTTAAAAGAGATCTATCCTTTGATGGTCAGTTGATGTTGTTATTTACAACAGAAAACAACCACAGATAATCTTATAAAAAAGAGAGGTCGTGTGTCCCAGCACAATAAATAAACACAAGGACTGCACATAAAATTAGCGCGTTTTTGTGCTACTCATTTAAAAAATCTATTTCCAAAATTATAGTATCAAAATTTCAGGTTCTATCATTGAACTTAACTCATCTCAATTCATATCCTATTGTTTTAGCGAGATCATGTAGTAGTTCAATTTGGTCCTTTGAAATTGAGATGATTATAAATGTAAAAAAGGCTATTATGTATGTGTATGTATATATGGAGTGTGTATGTATGAACTGAGGCGTGTAAATGAAAAAAACATACCGCGAATAGTGGAGATAGGACATGGTAGCAATCTTACTTCCAACAAACTACATTGTTTTAATTTATTATATAAAAGGAACAACACTTTTATTTTTAATTCAGAGTGCAATCTCAAATATGATCCTTGTAAAAGGATCTTGTTAATAAACAATGCAACAATGACAAATTTAAAAAAGACAAGACATAAAGAACAAAAGTTAGAGAAGTAGTATAATAAGATATATAAATATAAAAAAAGGATTTGATTATCAATAATACAAGAACTAAAGCTGGAAGAAGAAAAAGAATAAGAGAAGGAGGAAGTAGTAATAAGACTAATAGTGGGACTACTACTGGTTGAAGCGTAGAACCACACAAATGAATGAAAAGGAAAAGAATATAATGTAATAATGGCTTCAAACAAATAGTAACAGTAACAGTAATAGTAATAGTAACATAGGACGGATGGAAATTTTCATTTTAATTTTATTTTTGCTTTGCTTGATTTGAATATTAACAAATTAGATTGTTTTATTTTTGAATTCAATGGAAGTAATAGATATTGCTAAAAAAAATTTAACGCAAATGAAGAGGGATGGAAGGGGGGATACATACTTAAGCAGTGGCTTCACCTTCACCAGCCCATTCTTGTTCAGTAACTTCCAAGTTTTGAGCTTCATTGGCCAAGTCTTCAGCATCATAATCTTCTTCATGAGCAGCCAAAGAAAGAGTAGGTCTAACGGCAGCAGAGTCAAAGGTCCAAGAGGCCAAGGCATTTTCAGCATCAATGATGATTTGCTTAGAGGCTTCATAACCATCATAAGCTTGTCTAGTTTCACCAGGAGTAACTGGACTTTCATCTAACAATTCCAATAAGGCTTTACCATATCCAGCAATCAAAGCAATTTTTTCAGAATGTTCCCTAATAGAATCAAATTGATAGTTAAAGGCAGTCTTTAATTTTTCTCTAGTAATGTTGGATAATTGAGCTTCAGCAACTAAGGATTCAGCTTCAGCACGAACTAATTCTTGTTCCAAAACATTAATCTTTGGAGATTGAGGATCTTTATATTTCAAGTAAGCAATTTGGTCAGTGATTTTTTGTTTTCTTTCTCTTGATGGTTGAACTGAACCTTCAATATCTCTGACTGACTTAAGAGTAATTCTATATTGATCATACCTGTCAATGAATTGATCTTCTAATTCACCAACTTCATAGATTAATACACCTAATTTGTCAGTGATATCAGAGATATCATCATCATTACCTTCACCCCATAAGGATAATTGTTTAGCAACTTCTTTACGTTCACTGGCAGTAATTTCAATGGATCTCATCAAATTCTTTTCCATCTTAATTAATTGAGCCAATTTTCTTGATAATTCAGGTCCCAAGGCACCGGCAGCAGATTTACGGAATGAGTGAGAAAGAGAACCTTTACCAAAGAACTTGGATTTGGTGGATGATGGAGGAGGTGGTGGGGATTGCAATTGAGCAGCAGTTGGAGCCCTTTGGGATCTCAAGGAGTAAGTTCTATGCATTTTGTGAGGTGTGTATTAGGAGGGAGGTAAGGGATAGATAGGATGAATAAACAAATCAATTGAATGATGGATTGATGTGATTGATTGATTGATATATCTAGGATCCGATAAAGAAGAAAGAAAGAGGAGAAGGAAAAGAAAAAGTCAGAAGAAAGAAAGAAAGAATAAAATTAAAATTGGGAAAATGGAAAGTGGATTGGTGGATGGATGGAAATTTCAAAAATTCATTTCGACCACATTTTTTTTTTTTGCTTCATAGTTAACAAAACCTAAAAAAAGGGGGGAGTTAAAATTAAAAAAAAAGGAGGCAGAGAGAATATCGAAATAGAATGAATGAAATTCTCCATTCCGGTCCTTCTCTGAAAACCATAAAACCACAACTACCCATTTATAAAAGTTTTGATAGGGCTTCTTTTTGGTAATTCCGTAGATTAACCTAATAGACGAGGTTCAAGGCTCAGCTATTATATATATCTCTTTACATAGGTGTAAATCATCATCCATCTAACGCTCAAGTAGGAGTTAAACAACATGGTCCAATTCAATTCTACTTTCTAGATAATTAGTATAGTTTATAAGAATAGATTAATTAAATCGCCCGATTTTAAATTCCCTTGGCTCGAGAAAACCGAGAAATGATAGCAATAAGACGATGGCGCTAATGTGTGGGATGCGACAGAGAGAGACACATAGTCACATCGAGGAATAACATTCTATTTATAACTTATATGTAGCCTCGGAGAGTTGATTTCCTCCTCGAACTGAGCTCATACCTATTACGACTCAAGCGTAATTATATAATATTAATATATTCATTTAAACGAAGTATGAATTGGAAAGAAGAAGAAAGACGAAGATGAATGAATGGGGACGGCCGTAGTCAATTCCTTTAATTTCGAGGGTTAAAAGTACCGATAATATGGTAACTAACGAAAATGAATTAAAAATTAAGGAGACGGACTGGCTCTGCTCTGGCCTAATTAGGAAAATGCAATGAAATTCATTGATAAAAGGTGATAAGTAAATATAAAATGGCTGGCTAGTAATTTATTTCCATTTTTGTGGATGAAATGTCTCCTTTTGAACATGTACTGTATATAAAGTGTATAAATTACGTACAGGATAGGACACTACAGTACACGTAAAAAAATGTCTCTATCTTGTTTACATTCAAAAATGTCTCCTCCATTTGTAATATAATTTGCAATTTCAATTTAGATTTACTTTCCTTCTTCTTATCACAAATTTCGATCGACATGATTTATGAATACGTATTTCCATTCTGTTACTTCAATTGAGGAGACAAACATAACTTTTTTAATGTTGCCTCCACCTTAGTTGGAACTTCCATATCGACCCTGACAAGATAATCCCTTAAAGTGGCACATATTATCGCAGCTGTATTATACTTATAATCATCATATTTGTAGCAATTAATAAAACAGTTGATTCTGACTCTTCCTATCTCACTTCTATCAATTATGATATCTTCAGTTGCATTCATTTCGAACTAGACAACCATCATCGCTTCATCGTCTAGCATAAAACCAATCTTTGAGCCATTAATCAACATCGCAAACATGATCTTGTTGACGAGATGTACAAAGTCCCCACCCTCTATGTTTCTTTTGGTATAGGAACTCCAAATGCCTTCGAAATTCATCTAAACAGGGATTTTGTACGTGATATTTGTATTACTATCATGACATTGGAAACAATAATATGTCGAGTAAGGCTGACCTGGTTCAGATTCAGCTTTTATTGAAAAACGACTATTACATAACCACGGGGTTTAATATTACCTGTTTCACAGCTTTACCAACACTTGCTTCATTTGAAAAAATGATCTCAGCACTCGTATACCGTATTGAGTAAATGTCCTATTCTAGTAATTCTGTGCTTTTAATTAGTTCTGGTAGGTTATCTTCTTCAGAGAACATAGGCTCGATATAACAGTAGTTTTGGAAAGGGCCCAAAGTTTGCAGATCACCACTATTCATTGTATCAATATCAATATCAATATCATCATAAAACCCGTCCAGGATATAATTCAATGTAGGTATAAATGGAGTACAAAATATAGTTGAATATGAAAACATATTATAAACTGACTCGTCAAAATCTATAGTGTTAGGATTACTTGAATGCGTCTTAACAAACTTTAATAAAAAATTACTAAGTTTTAAGTTAACATCTTCACCTTCTTGCATTTCAAATATGTGTGGTGATTCATTGTCTTCCTTGTAGAACTTTGATTTGTTTCCACTGAACTGGTGGAAATAATGTAATGCCCTCGCAATACTCTTCCTTATAGCTTCAAATTCATTCGATTGACTTTCATCCTTAAATTTAACCTCTCTATTTGATTTAGTTTCTTCATCCTCTTGAAACTTGTCAATGTTTCCAAGGTTCTTAAAGAAATTGTGTTCCGTATCACTTAAATGATTTGAAATTAATTAAATAGTACGATTGATACGACTTGTATATATTTTAACATGAATGACTGCCCGCGGTTTCCCCCACCAATAAATTGATTCATCTGGTACAGTTGATTTATGTGATTGATTGGCGCCTTTGATTTTCTTTTCTGAGGCAGTTATACTCTCCAAACTTCTTGCTGGAGTCTCTGCAGCCATAATGCATTGGCCGCCTTGTTGAAATCTTTAAGTGTAGAACAGTATGACACGCTTACATATAGAACATCCTTCACAATTATATAGTTCAGATTGATTTAATGCAGTTGGATTTTTTATGCATAATAAAATTATGTACTTGAGAACATCGTTACCGCAACAGTAAAGATTTGCCATAGGAAATTATAATTGTTAAGGATATTTCACATCACGTAATTACTATATTAATAGTTATCAAAACCTTTGGTACTATAGTAGATACACCATAAGAGGATGTATTCTCTCTTTCTTTCTTCACTTCACTCTTAAGGATCGTAAGACCTTATCGCTAACCATTTCCTAAATTTAATTCTTTTTTTGCAGTAGGCCGCACTTTCCTTCCGAATACGGAAATCGCATATACTTTAATATACAGGCAAGTAGGCAGTAATTACTCACACTATCAAAATCTAAAAAATGTAAATAGAAACTTATGTGAAAAATTTTAGATGGTATAACAAGAAGAGTTGATTCAATATACTTTATTCTTTATAATAGTTTGTGTTATTATTCATCTTTATTCATATAAGTTACCATCACTAAGGTTCCAAATAGACCTCATTCGTTGCCAGGTGAAGTGAAAAAAATTCCAAAAAAAATCATACTATATCAACCCTCCTCATAGATCGATAGAAATAAACACCACAGTTATATATCATGCCTAGTATATTCCACCGATATAACAAACTACTCCAGAAATACCCGTTCCGGACGAACATGGTCACGACGGGGTTGTTCTTTGGGTTGGGAGATGTCAGTGCACAAATGTTCTTCCCCCATTATGAACTTGTTGTGAATAAAGATACTCAGAAGGAAGAACTACAAAAGCAAGAATATAGTTTACCTCGAACTTTAAGAGCCATGACTTATGGATCGGCATTCTTTGCACCCATCAGTGTGATGTGGCATGGGAAAACACTTCCTCGGATCCTTAATCCATTCATTTCAACCTTAAGACGTCAAGTATGGATGAATACTCCCAAGGGGAAATCCAAATTACATATTTATGATACATTATTCCGACTCACAATCGATCAATTGTTTGTTCCTGCATTCATCTGGATTCCCCTCTATAACACAGTCATGACAACTTTGGCATTCCATGATCATCCTTTCTCAGTGGCCTATGAAAAACTCGAGAAGAATTGGTGGAATGTACTTAAGGCCAGTTGGACCGTATGGCCCGGGTTCCAATTGATTAATCTTTACTTCATACCTGTTCATTTGAGAATTGTGGCCTCTAATATCTGGTCGATTGGTTGGAATGCATACTTAAGCTTTATTCATAATACTCCAGGACATGGCCGTGGGAGTGGGAAGTTATTGGAAGAGATTGTGGATATTGAAGACGATGAGCACGAAGTCACTATGGTTTATGATTAGATTAGAGAGAGAGAGGGAGAAGTGGAAAATTCACTACCCATTTTGCATTTTTATAGACAATATTATTCCTAGCATTACGCATATATTCGTTAATAGATCTTTTTTTCAAATTAGTTGGTAATACATTTTAAGAGGATCACAAATTCATGTATAGTATAACAAGATATGCTATATAGTTAATGTATTTATATATATGATTGTATCTTAATTTTATAAATATGCATTCATTTTGGGATAAAAGTTAGTTTAATTTTGTTTTATTTTCCCTTCTCTTATCGCATCAGATCAAATCTAAAAGCAACTCAAAATTTCATTATACATTTCCATTTCTTTCTTGTTGATTGAGATACAAATCAATAATCAATAATCAATAATCAGTCCAATCACATATACCCACAAGCATATTTATCTACCATGTTCAAATTAAAAACTTTATTTGCTCAATACAATCAAATCTTAATCAAGAAACCATTACTCACTAATATGATTACAACGGGGTTTTTATTCGGGAGTGGAGATGTATTAGCACAAACCTTATTCAAACCCAGTATTGAACCTAATAAATCATTTGATATACCGCGTTTCCTACGAGCCGTCATTTATGGTTCAATTATCTTTGCTCCTATTGGAGATAAATGGTATAAACTACTTAATAAAATCAAATTCCCTCGAAGTAAAAGTTCAACAACTACAAAGACAATCAAGGAGGTATTACATGTGTCTAAGCGAGAAAAGGCTAGTGTGAGAGATACGATTGCCCGAGTTGTTGTTGATCAATTGGTATTTGCGCCATTTATAGGGATTCCACTTTATTATACTGTCATGACAATTTTTGAGATGGAGGGTACACCAATTTTAGAAACAATTGGTAATAAATTAAATAATAATTGGTGGAATACACTTTGTTCAAATTGGATGATTTGGCCCTTATTTCAATTATTTAATTTTTATTTATTACCAGTTCAATTTCGATTATTGGCAGTGAATGCATTTAGTATAGGATGGAATTGTTATTTAAGTTATATACTTAACCATAAGGAATTGGTTGAATTGGAGACTAATAAAGTTGTTGATCAACTTATTTAAATCATTCAATTTGTATTATTATTAAGACTGGTGCTGGAAAGGTAGTTCTAGATTAAGTTTATTCCATACTTGGATTGAGTGGTGATATATTAATCAAATAAAAGAAGGAAGTCAATGAGTGGAAAGAAGATAAAGAAAGGTTGGTTGATACTGATTATAAGAAGAAGAAGAAGAAGATAAATATGAAATATTATAGTATAGTTAATGAATAATAGTTTTATAATTGTTTTAGTAGTCTACTAACTTAACTGTTAACCTGAACTTATAGTTATTGAGTTCCCCCATACTTAAAGAAAAGGAGACAGGCAATTATTACATAATCAGTTACGTAATACAACATACAAACAAAAAGTCAACAAAACAAAACAAAATTTATTTATATAGCAAAGTACATGTTGACATATAGAGTTCAAGTCATATATTCAAGCAAATCATATTCAAATCAATCAATCAATCAATCAAACAATAGGATATTGACCACTATACCATATAGCATACAATAGACTACTTGGTATCTACACTCGTTATTTTGCTGAATCCTATTTAGTTACTTTAGCGGTTTCCAATCAATCAGAAAAATCAGAAACAAGAAACAATAACACACGCAAAATAGGTCTCTCCCCCCCCATATATAAAAAAAAGCCTGACCATTTCTTAACTAACTAAACACTAAGAAAAAAATCAAAATCAATCAACGAAAAATATATACACCCAAATTTTCTTTTATTGAAGAATTTCAAGTTTTAAAAACTCAATTTGATAAATTGCAATTAATAACTTTATCTTAATATCTATCTATTTATCTAATCTATCATTCAATTGTTATAACATCATCCTCATTGGTGTTTAACATTCTTTTCATTAGACGATTTTTTTTATTATTTCATTTCAATTCAATTCAAATTCTTTTCTTGCTTTTGATTTTCACCCCTAGAAGGCTAAGTCAAAGTAAAACTTATTGATAAGATTCATTCATTCTTTCAATCCACTCCATATTTATTTATTATCAATTGACATTAATAATCCAATTCAATACCGGTGAATAATATCCTTTTGAGATTTGCATATATATAATACAAAGGCCTGAAAAAATGATGAAGGGATTTAAAAATAGACTAACTAGAAATAAGAGTCAAACATCGACTAAAAAAGTAGGTGATAAGAAAGTAAGTGATAAGGAAAAGGAAAATAAATCGTCATCATCATCATCAACAGAAAAGAAGTCTCCCTCACCTTCATCATCTCAACAAAATATAAAGGGTTTAACTACATCATCATCTTCTTCATCATTACAATCCAATTCTCCAAGTCCTTCGAGAAATAATAGTGGAAGTTCAGTCAAATCTTCAACTTCGGCCAATTCAAGTTCTATTACCACTAATAATAGTACTACTGGTACGGGTGGTCCTGCTACTAACATAACTACTAGTAGTATGCTTAATCCAGGTTCACCTCAGAATTCTCCTAAACAAATCCATGATACAACAACTACAAATAGTACAGCAACATCAACAACAAACAATTCTCCAAAGATTCTTATAAATAATAATGATTACGATATGTTTACAGGGACAACGGGTGGTACAGGTACCCCCAATAGTACATTGAATCCCAATTTCCTAAATAATGGTAACATTTCTTCGGCAGGAAACCAACAACAACAAACTCAACAACAACAACAGCCGGTGACTACTACTGTCACCACGACCCCCATCACACCTACTCCAACATCCCCTGGTCTAGCTATCAACCATAATGGTAATGGTGGTATTGGAGGTCTTACGAGCATTTCTCCCTTTGATGGTAAGGCCATTCATAGTCAACAAGCAGCATTACATCCTTATCAATTGAATCCCAACATTTCTTCCCCCAATACCAAAGAACCTATTGATATTGATTTGATTGTTACACCCAAGAGACATTCCTCGTCTCGGTTTGAACCAACAACATCGGATAAATATCAAGAAATTGTCAGATTACCAAATTTCGATGAAGTATTACCTGAAGATCAAATTCAATTATTTATTCAAAAAATAGATCAATGTAATATCATGTTTGATTTCAGTGACCCCACGTATGATATCCGAGGTAAAGAAGTTAAACGAATCACATTACAAGAATTGATTTCATTTATTTCCAATAATCGTTTCAGTTATACTGATGAAATGTATAAACATGTGGTGAATATGTTTAAGAAGAATTTATTCCGTCCCATCCCACCCCCTGTGAATCCCATTGGAGACATTTATGATCCTGATGAAGATGAACCCGTTAGTGAATTAGCTTGGCCTCATATGCAAACGATTTATGAATTTTTCCTTCGATTTATTGAACTGCCGGATTTTCAACATCAAATCGCCAAACAATATATTGATCATGATTTCATTTTAAAAGTATTGGAATTGTTTGATAGTGAAGATCCCAGAGAACGTGATTGTCTCAAGACAACTTTACATCGAATCTATGGGAAATTCCTTAGTTTAAGAAGTTTTATCCGCAAATCCATTAATAATGTGTTTTTACAATTTGTTTATGAAACTGAACGATTTAATGGGATTGGGGAATTATTAGAAATCTTGGGGTCAATCATAAATGGGTTTGCCTTACCCTTAAAGGAAGAACATAAGATTTTTTTGATTCGAGTATTGATGCCCTTGCATAAAGTGAAAAGTTTATCATTATATCATCCTCAATTGGCATATTGTATAGTTCAATTCTTAGAAAAGGATCCTGTTTTAACTGAAGATGTAATTATGGGATTATTAAGGTATTGGCCCAAGATTAATTCACCAAAGGAAGTGATGTTTCTTAATGAAATTGAAGATATTTTCGAAGTAATGGAACCTAATGAATTTCTTAAGATTCAAATCCCCTTATTTGTTCAATTATCAAAATGTATTTCATCTCCTCATTTCCAAGTTAGTGAAAAGGTATTATGTTATTGGTCAAATGAATATTTCTTAACGTTGATCACTGAGAATGCCGAGGTGGTCTTACCCATAATATTTGCCTCTCTTTATGAATTGACGAATTCAACTCAACCAGGGATTGAGAATGGAATCATGCAAGCCAAATTGATTAATAACCCTTTGGCTTCAAAGGATGCAAATGGGAATTTGATTGATATTGGATTAATCCTTCAAGATTTAAATCAGGGGATTATCCCAAGTGCAAATAATCCAAGTCATCCTCATTATAATTTATTGGCTGTTCATCAAGGTCTTAACAATAATAATAACAACAACCATAATAATAATAATAATAATCACAATGATAATACTAATGGCAATGACGATGATGCTGATCTTGAGGATAGTAATGGCGAGCCCAACCATAATCATATCCATCATGATTTGAGTGGGAATGAAATGACAGATGATGAATACTACGACAGTTTATCATCACTTCAACCGGGACATGGCGATGAATATAACAATAACAATAACAATAATAACAATGGTGGTGCATATGATGATGGCAATGGGATGTTACAACATAACTCGGCCACTTCGAACTGGAACCGAAGCATCCATTCCTTAGCGTATGGTGCCTTGAAGGTGTTTATGGATCATAATCCTATCTTGTATGATCATTGTACGATTTTATATCATCATTCATTAGAAGAACAAATCCAACGTGAGGTAGCTCGCAAGGAAGGATGGAAGAGGATTGAAGAATATGTCCAGAGTGTCAAGGAGAAACAACGATCTAATCAATTACATATTTTACATCAACAAACTCCTCAAATGAGACGAAGTGGAAGTAAAGGATTTAGTATGCTAGGTTAAAAAGAAAGGATAAGATTATAGATGAAATGACAACTGATTGGAAAACATTTTGATTCTTTTATTTGTTTAATTATCCCTATAATATACATTGAGATATGATATCTTAGTAGGCTTTTTATCATCACATTAGGTAACATTGAGTACATTGCTTAAGAAAGAAGAAAAAGAAAATGAATATCACTACAATCATTACAAATAAACAGAATCATCTTCAATAATACGAAATCAACACAATCTAGTATATATAGTGACCTTGAATAACAATGTATGTAACTAACTCCTGTTATAGAAATAAAATACTTGATTTTGATAATGCTGCAATACATACCTGAAGTGGAATAATTTTCATCAATAACTTTAGCGGCTGCGTCTTTTCTTTGACCAATTATTCCCTCTCCCTTTTCGCTTCTTACCAACATTGTTCTTAGTTTTCTTAGAACTTCCCTCAATATTATCAGAATCATCTTGACCTTTGTAAACAGGTCCATTAAGCGATGTTTCAGTCTCTTTATAATCCCTAGAAACCCTCAACTTAAATCTTTCATCGGCCGCCTTCTGTCTGCTAAGTTCACTATCAGGATTATTCAAATCTTCCTCATTGAAGATAATTTCATCAATATTAGTCCCCGAAAACACAATACGAGCATTAGGATCATCATTTAACTCTTCACCATATTCAAAACCAAACTCCTACCTTAAGTCATCGATAATCGCGAGTCCAAAATCTATGATTCTGACGTCATTGCTGGTTTTCGATACCAAAATATTGAAAGGACTCCTGTCTGAATGAGAGACCCCTTTCTTATGTGCCAGTTTTAAAATAATATCCAATTGATGGCTAAGTTTATTTCTTTTAAACTTGTCTATTCGGTACAACCTCCAGGGAGGGTTTGAAATATCCTAAATAATCATTAGAATTATTTTTACGTGAATAAGATGATGATCTCAGTGGTGGTTTTGGTTCTAGCCACCTTGGTCTCGGTGTCAATATTGGCGAATGGAATTTTAGCATACAATTAAAGTGACACAAATTTTGGTAAGAATTAATTCTCCGTGGATCATTCCTGATACTACTTGATACAGAATCATCACATTGGAAGTTTGGATAGAAACATTTAGTAAAGCTAATCACAACATTAAATATAATTTCGATTGTTTCATAGGGATAACATCTAATTAAATGGAAATTGAACAAATAGAAGAGAATAGATAAATACTCAACCATAGGCAAATTGTATTTATTTTCTAACAATTTGGATTTTAAAAACTCTTCAATGGCAGGGTCATCTATATGAATCTCAAGAAATTGTTCAAATTCTTGTTTTAAAGCTTTCAAACTGGGTAATGGCTGCAACATCTTCCGATGATTTGAAAGGATAATATTTTCCTTCTGTTTCAAAAGTACCATCCAAATATTCCGTGGCATATTTAAAAGTTAAAAAGTCACTTTTTTGATTCATTATTTAGTGATTTAATGATAAAATAGTTGAAATAATAGGAATCTTTGACCCATATTACTTAACTTCAAAGTGTGTTTAAAGAATATTATGCTTAATAACGTCGAATATTTGTGTGCTCATCATTTTGGCGATTTTATTTGGCTATTAATCACAGCTTCTTTGAATAATCAATTGCTGTATAAATCTGTATGTAATATAATTGTAAACCATATATATGTATATTATAGTAGTTAAATAGTACATGTATTTACATAGTTTGGGGTTAACAAGGGAGTTACCCGGTCTTCTGCCTTTTTTATTTTCTTCTTCTCTTCCAAGTAGAAAAGAAAAGTGAAAAAAAAAATGTCATTGAAGAAAGAAGAAGAAGAAGAAGAAGAAGAATATCATTACAATAATTACAATAAACAGTATGTATATTCAATAATAAAGTTCGTTCAGCTTCAAAGTCAATACAAATATATTTCTTTCCAAGATGGGAGGTGGATGAGATGATCAAATGTATGAAATGATGAGAAAAATCTCTACGATTTAATTCGATTCTAATTCTTCTAAGGGAGAAATGGAATATGAGGTAATAAAAGAACCGCTACACTGATACACACATATATATATAAACTCATACCTTTCAAATTGGAAGTTATTGTGAACGTGTTGATTTTGATTTTAAATAATATTCAAATTACTAACTAATTTATAAAGTATTAGACCTAATGAATAGTTGCAAAATAGAAACGAATTGAAAAGAAAGTGATTAAGGTAATCTCCCGAAGGAATACAGGAAGTAATCTACAATTCACATGTAATATAGTATAGTATAGTATAGACTCACCACAAAACTCTTTCTCTTGAAGACTTTTGTACCTTTATCATTAATAGTAATTGTTGTTCTGTTGATCTAACTGTACAAATTGTCCGCGGAGTGCCCGATGTCTATTTTTTGACTCTGTTATTTATTAGTAATAATAATGAATAGGGTTAATTCAAACAAGTGGGTTAAAATCGGGTAGAGAGGGTAGTTTGATATACTAATTACCCCTTACTCACCATAATAGATGAATGTTCAAGATTAAAAGTTCAAATTTTTAAAAAAATGGGTGTTAAAATTGATCATTAAAAATATACATAAAAACACTCAGCTAAAAATTTTGAATTAAATTTTTTTTTTTTTCGTTTCCTCATCTTTAAAAATTTTTTTTTTTTAACGTGTGTGTATTATAAATACAAATGAAAATCTTACAAATTTTTATTCTTTACTAATATTTTAAAATTCTTCTTTCTTGATTTTGGCAAAGTTTGCTCTATTCAATAAGGATAATATCTTCAATCTATTCATCTGCTATTCAATAGAATCACTCCTTACCCCAATCCACTTTAAACTAAAAAACAAATCAAAAACAAAAACACAAACTAATACAACTTTCATTCATAATGGTTTTAAATGCTTCATCTGCTTCATCCTATTTAAAGGATTATCCTAAAAAGGATGGTTTATCTGTCAAACAATTAATTGACTCTACCAACTTTGGTGGTTTAACTTATAATGATTTTTTGGTTTTACCCGGTTTAATTAATTTCCCATCAAGTCAAGTTAAATTAGAATCAAGATTAACCAAGAAAATCACTCTTAATGCTCCATTTGTTTCATCCCCTATGGATACAGTCACTGAGGAAAATATGGCTATTTATATGGCTTTGTTAGGTGGGATTGGTATTATTCATCATAATTGTACTCCCGAAGAACAAGCTGAAATGGTTAGAAAAGTTAAAAAGTATGAAAATGGATTCATTAGTGATCCTGTTGTTGTTTCTCCAGAAACAACTGTTGCTCAAGTTAAAAAAATGAAGGAAACTTTGGGTTTTACTTCATTCCCTGTTACTGGTATGTTCCTTTTTTTTATTTTATTATTTTCATTTCATTCTAATTCCTGTTTCAAAGTTTCTACCTACTTTTTCCTATATTTATCCAATCAACCTCTTTTTCTGATGATCAACTTAATTATTAACTTTCGTTCTACCGAATATTACATCAAACGATGTTGTGGATAATTTTTCATTCTGACCTTCATTTCTATTCTATATTGGATTGGAAAATCAGAAACAAACAAGCAGGAATATTATTATTATTAACAATAACAAAATACTAACTTTAATATGTTTTTAGCTAATGGTAAAGTCGGTGGGAAATTAGTTGGGATCATCACTTCAAGAGATGTTCAATTCCATGAAGAAAACTCCTCTCAAGTTTCAGAAGTTATGACAACTGAATTAATTGTTGGAAAGGAAGGTATTACATTAACTGAGGGGAATGAATTATTAAGATCTTCTAAAAAGGGGAAATTACCAATTGTTGATGCTAATTATAATTTAATTTCATTAATTTCAAGAACTGATTTACAAAAGAATCAAAATTATCCTAATGCTTCTAAATCATTCCATTCTAAACAATTATTATGTGGTGCTGCCATTGGTACTCTTGATGCTGATCGTGAAAGATTATCTAAATTGGTTGATGCTGGTTTAGACGTTGTTGTCTTGGATTCATCCAATGGTTCTTCGATTTTCCAATTGAATATGATTAAATGGATTAAAGAAACTTATCCTGATTTACAAGTCATTGCTGGTAATATTGTCACTCGTGAACAAGCTGCTCTTTTAATCGAGGCTGGTGCCGATGCCATTAGAATTGGTATGGGGTCCGGATCCATTTGTATAACTCAAGAAGTTATGGCTTGTGGTAGACCTCAAGGTACTGCTGTTTATAACGTTACTGAATTTGCCAATAAATTCGGTGTTCCATGTATTGCTGATGGTGGAATTGGAAACATTGGTCATATTACTAAGGCTTTAGCCTTGGGTGCTTCTTGTGTTATGATGGGTGGTTTATTAGCTGGTACTTCAGAAACTCCAGGTGATTATTATTATAGAGATGGGAAAAGATTGAAAACTTATAGAGGTATGGGTTCAATTGATGCTATGCAACAAACCGATACCAATGCCAATGCCTCTACTTCTCGTTATTTCTCTGAATCAGATCAAGTCTTGGTGGCTCAAGGTGTTAGTGGATCTGTTGTTGATAAAGGTTCAATTACTAAATTTGTTCCTTATTTATATAATGGGTTACAACATTCATTACAAGATATTGGTATTCAATCCGTTGATGAATTAAGAACTAAGGTTGATGCTGGTGATGTTAGATTTGAATTCAGAACCGCCAGTTCTCAATTGGAAGGTGGTGTTCATGGTTTACACTCTTATGAAAAGAGATTACACAATTAAGAGTAGTCTTGTGTATAAAGAAACTTTTTTTTATATATTAGTACTAATTTGATTGATTAGTTGATTTGTTTTTTAACTTTATTGTGTCTGTATATTACTTCAAAAGAAAATAAAATAATATAAAAAAATATAGAATTAAAACATAGTTTTATTGTAATAATCGTGGTTCTTCATCTGCGCTAGAAATGAATATGAGATCAGGCGCGGTATAAAATCCGTCACTTAAAAAAAATTGAATATCAAAGGGGAAAACTATTTATAGCTTATAAAACTTACTGAAGTTAATATTTTACATTAATACCTAACTTATAATAACTAGGAGACATACCATACCCACGATGAGTTCATACTGGGATAAGAACCATCAACCGACCAAATTGGACCAGAATGCAAACACAAACCTCGATCAAGATATCACCCAATCTCGAGCAGTCAAGTATCAACAACGACAACTAGAAATCAAACAATACCTTGATTCTATTCTAAGTCCTCATTTCCCCCATCTATTCACCACAAAGTTTGGCCCAGGAGGTCTGACTTCAACTGACTTGATGGAAATCCTTAAGGATGGTGAAGTATTATGTAAACTTGGTGCATTGGTTACATCAGTTGCCTCCAATCCATGTCGAACCAAATATAAGAATTCCAAAATGCCATTTGTACAAATGGAAAACATTTCCTTCTTCCTTACACTCTGCAATTCCCTTGGTTTGAAACATGATGAAATTTTCCAAACCGTTGATCTTTATGAATCTAAAGATCCTTATCAAGTCATCATCACTCTAATGTCCTTCTCCCGTTTGGCCAATGATCTAGATAAATCAACATTCCCCCATGTTATTGGACCCAAACCGTTTAAATCTAAACCACCTGTTCCTACTAAACCATTCAATTTAAGATCTTAGGTTTACCATGATTCCTATAGGTTAGAAACTATTTATATACATAATATATACCTATATATACTGAATACAACTTGTATTATATTATGTAATCACATTTTCTTTTGTATAACTGTAAAAAAAATTTAAGTAAGTGAGATGAGGAAATCAATAATTTTTTTTTTCACTCTGTAAAGAAGAAGAAGAAAGAAGAAGAATATTACTTAGACTTGTTCCTTTGTATCAAACTAATATCATTATACTATAGTAGGTTCAGCAGGTGAAGAACCAGGAGCAGACGGAGAAATATTAGCAATAGCAGAATACTAGAACACTAATAGCACTACTACTACTACTACGACTGCTTACCTACATTCATTTTTCAATTCATTATTTTGCATATACATATATATAATACATTCACCACGTATTTAAAACCTTTCAGAATTTATCATATCATTTGATCCTATCATATCATATCATATCATATCTTAACACATTCATACACATAGTCAACTATAATAATAATCATCATCATGTCGGACGAAGTTATCTGGCAAGTTATAAACCATCAGTTTTGTGCATTCAAGTTGAAAACTGACAAGAATCAAAACTTTTGTAGGAATGAATATAATGTCAGTGGGTTATGTACGAGACAATCATGTCCCTTGGCCAATGCTCGGTATGCCACCGTCAAGAATATAGGCGGGAAACTATACCTTTACATGAAGACGGCCGAACGAGCCCACATGCCCTCGAGAATGTGGGAAAGAATAAAATTATCAAAAAATTATAATAAAGCATTAAGTCAAATTGATTCTCATTTACAATATTGGCAGAAATTCTTGATTCATAAGTGTAAACAAAGATTAACCAGGTTAACACAGGTGGCCATCACGGAGAGAAGATTGGCATTACAAGATGAAGAAAGACATTATGTGGGGGTTAAACATAAAGTTAAAAGAAAGGAAGAAAATCGAGAAAGAAAGGCATTGGCTGCAGCAAAGATTGAAAAGGCCATTGAAAAGGAATTATTGGACAGATTAAAGAGTGGAGCCTATGGAGATAAACCTTTGAACGTTGATGAAAGTATTTGGAAGAAAGTATTGGGTAAAGTTGATGAAGTTGAACAAGAAGAAGAATTTGATGAGGAAGAAGATTTCGAATTGGAAAGTGGCGATGAAGAAGAAGAATATGATGAAGAATCAGATATGGGTGAAGTCGAATATGTTGAAGATGATGGTGATGATGAATTAGTCGACTTGGAAGATTTGGAAAGATGGTTGGATGATTCTTCAGATGATGAAACCAATAATAAAAATAATGACGATAGTGAAGAAGAAGATGATGATAGTGATGATGAAAGTAATAAGAAACGTAAATCTTCATCTGGTCCATCTAATGACACCAAAAATAAAAAGAAGAGAAGAGCAAGAGTGGAGATTGAATATGAAGAAGAACCCGATCAACTTCAAACCAATATTGCTATGTAATTTTAGATATATCTTATAAATAATAGAGGCATTTTTTATCTTGTATTTGTTTATTGACTTAGTTGTTAAGTCGATGGAAGTCATCCACCTAAGAGGGGCAGTGTAATTATAAGAAGTAATAAATGTAGTCATCAGAAATTATTATTGCCAGTGAAGATATTACTAGTTATAATGATGGGATTTTGGTAGGATTCAATTCATACTTGGAATATAAGAAGACATGTGGAAAACTTAAATTCAAGAAAAGTTGATGTTGGTACACATTGAATTTTACTCAATCCACTAGATTTGGATTATAAACAGAGGGGGTGGGGGCAGTGTTGTGGTTTTGCAGTTATTTATTTGTGGCTATATCTACTACCTATCTTATATTATGCTTTATTCTGGTAAAGCATATCTAAATACGGCGTCGTCACTCCGAATATTCAGTTAAAGTATTAGTCTCCGACTTACACAGAGATAAATCGATTAGATTTACTTCTAAGAATAAATATCATTCAGGTTCAAATAAGTTGAAATTACTATACCTCTAATAAGGGTCAAACTCAACTCCTAGAGGCGCAATCATAACAAGCACTTCTAGGGTCAAACAATTATTGTTAATTGGTTTTTTAGCCGTACATGACAGTTACATTGAGCCTTATCAACATTTATAATGGAGACCAATGGTTCAAAGGGGAAGATATAATACGATAATCATACATAATTCTAAAGATCGGATTATTTACATGAATTCCCTTTATACTTGTTAGGCTAAAATTACGAGACATAGGAAAAAAACGCCAATTTGACATTGATGTTAATATTTTCTTTTTTTGCATTTTGAATTTAGTACTCAGCCTCAGCAGCTACCACTTAACACTTCAACGTCCAATAATAACACCATATGAAATATCCACTTTATATCAAAAAAAGATAAGATTTCACATTCTTCTTCTTCTTTTGGTTAAATTCCGAAAATCCGTTTCCGTGTCCATCTCGTCGTTGTATGGAATAGGCTGAGCTTTGATAGTATCTACAAATATATACCACCAGAATCGACAAACCTTATATATAAATATTTGACAAAACCTTTTTTACTTTTATGGTTATGGTAATATACTAGATTATTACTCGTTACCTATATATATATATATATTAAATACGACTTTTCTTTAAACTTTAAAAGAAAATGACATCTACCTGGTCTCCATCCAGCTTTCCAGCATACCCAACAGCTACAACGTTAACAACCGTTAACCCTACCAAATCTATCCATTTAGCATCTGCTGTAACTCATGCATTATCTCATTTGACCGCTGGTGTTAAGGAGAAAGATCTTGTATCCTATTCAAGGATGCTAAGAGGTGCACAAGCTTCCTTGACCATTATTGATAATCAAAATATTATTGCAACAGCTACAGATCAATCAGTGTTGAGTGAAGCCACAGAAGCTATCTTTGAAGCTACTGTTAATTTGCTGGATTTACAATGGCAAGAGAATCCTTATAATATTTGGAGATTAGCCGAAGCTCCTAATATCATCTATCTTGCTGTGTTTGGGATTACTTTCCTCTATACTGTTGGGATGCTTTATAAATCAAGATTCCATTGGTATAATGTTGCTTGGATTTGTGGACTATTTCTTGAAACAATTGGATTCTTAGCTAGAGTATTATCCTTCAACGATATGACTAGTAGTGGTCTCTATATTGTTCAATCAATTGGTTTGACTATAGCTCCAGCCTTCTTAATGGGAGCAATTTATTTCATATTTGCTCAAATGGTAGTTATATCAGGTAGACAATATTCCATCTTAAAACCATTATGGTATTCATATATATTTATTGGATGTGATGTGTTCAGTTTACTAATTCAAGCTAATGGTGGTGCGCAAGCATCTGTGGCATCTCAGAATTATCAAAATGCTAAACCAGGAACTTATACCATGATTGCTGGGATTGCATTCCAAGTCCTTTCCATGTCGGTGTTTTTGGTATTTTGGTTACATTTCTTAATCAAAATGTATTTCAAGCATGGTGAAACTCAGGATTTAGAATATGCAATTCGTGATGTCTCCAAAACTTATGATACTTCATTACGAAAGCCAACTTTCCTTAATTTCTTAAGATTATTCTTGAATGGGAAGAAGGCTCAACAATATAAACAAAATCATCTTGAACAGTTTTATAATCCAAAATTAAACGATATAAGAGCCAGGAAATTATACAATTATTACCCGTTAGCTATATCAGTTGCTGTAGTTTGCATCTTTATAAGATGTGTTTATAGAGTGGTGGAATTGGCTCAAGGTTATACTGGTTATTTGATCACTCATGAAGTTTACCTCATGGTCTTAGATGCATTCATGATAGCCATAGCTGCACTTATATTTGTCCCCTTCCATCTTCAGCATGTGTTTGGAAATGCATCCCAAATCTCATTGAAACAAATAAAGGCTAGAGCTGATTCACAAGGTGATATTGATGAATTGGATTTAGATCTAAATGGGAAAGAAGTTCTCGTTGATGCAAATATTGAACTACAACCAGTAAATAATGAGAGGGGGTTTACCGAAGAATTAAAGACATCATCCAATAGAACTGTTTTATGAAATGAAGCGGCGTGAACATAAATAAGTGAGAATCCTATTTTGATTTGACATCCTAATTGCTTATTATTGCGGCGGCCGCAAAACTTCTAGAGATATTTTGGGATTCCATGTTTCTAATTTTACATACTTTTTATTTATTTAAAATTTATAGATGAATTAGATGACGTTGTTTGCATATGTATCATTATTAAATACAGTAGTTAAGTATAACCGGGGCAGAGGGACCAAAATTAATTGATTGTTGGGAAATTGATTCAAAAACTGGTTTGAAAGCCGCACTTACGACTCCAATCTAGTTTGTGTTGTTCAAGGCGCAATTATTAGCTTTTATATTGATTGCTAGTATATATTGCTTAACCTAATTCCCTCTCCTTATAAGTTGTATATTATACTGCCTTACTTCATTCCCACTGCTACTATATAAGTGGTCTATATCGATATAAAGCTTGCACCTCATATATAGCGAGATAACTATTTTTAGAAGTCAATTTGCACGCTAGGAGGGAGAGGCTGGAGTATAAAATGTAAAGCTAAGTTCATATTTCATCCATGACGCAATCTAATCAGATCGAGAACAAATTCACACATTTTTAATTATAAATGGTTTTACTCCTAATTTCAGCTGGACATGTGCAAGTGTTCGTATTTTATTATTAAATCCCAACGTTTGGAGTTAGCCGAGCGCGTTTTTTGCATTTAAACTTCTTGCACTCAGCCTCTCTCTCCCCTAACCAAAAAAAATCTCCCCTCTAAACTTTCAACGTCTACACTAAAGCAATATGACAACCACCACCTATTAATGAAAAAAACGACATATATTAACGCAAGGTATTAAGTTTTTGATGCCTATTAGCTGGTTATGATAAGCTTACTTTTTGAATACGAAATTTGTTCTAATGTTGCAGAGGCTGAGGGGGAGGGATCATTACCTCCTACTCCTATTTTCAATTATAGATTCGAAACTAGACCTCATATTTTCAACTTTAGAATCATAAATATATGGTAAATACTTATATATATATATATACTTAGATAGATATCCATGTATGCAAATTATTATATTAATATTTTGAGTTCGATTGCTGACTAAATTCATTACCAGGAAGTATATCATAGGTATTGACTTCTCTTTTTGTTTCTTCAATTGATTTTTAATAATGAGTACAACTTGGTCTCCAACCAGTTTTGCTGTTTTCCCAAGCTCAACAACTTTATCTTCGGTCGACTCTAGTTACTCGGCAGAATTACAGTCTATATTGACTAGTGCTGCTGCTCAAATAACTGGAACAGATACGGAAGATATATTCTATTATTCAAGAGTTCTAAGAGGGGCCGAAGCTTCTTTAACAATTATTGAAAATCAGAAGATCCTTGCTACCGCTACTGACCAATCAGTCTTAAGTCAAGCTACTGAAGCTATTTTTGATGCCACTATCAATTTAATGGATTTGGAATGGGATGAAAACCCTTACCATATTTGGAGATTGGATCAAGCTCCCAACTTTCTTTATCTTGCTATCTTTGCAGCAACTTTCGTCTATACATTAGGTATGCTTTATAAATCAAGATTCCATTGGTATAATGTTGCATGGTTATTTGGTTTGGCATTGGAATTGATTGGATTCATTGGAAGAGTCATGTCTTTGGATAATATGGTGAATAACAATCTTTTCTTGATTCAATTAATTTGTTTAACTATTGCTCCTGCTTTCCTTATGGGAGCAATTTATTTTATCTTTGCTCAAATGGTGGTTATTTCAGGGAGACAATATTCGTATTTGAAACCAATGTGGTATTCATATATTTTTATAGGATGTGATGTTGTTAGTTTGGCAGTACAAGCCGGTGGTGGTGCCCAAGCTTCAATAGCCTTGGAAAATGCCAACATTGGAACAGATATCATGATAGCTGGTATTGCATTCCAAGTTGTTTCAATGACGGTCTTTTCATTCTTTTGGTATAAATTCTTAATCAATATCTATTTCAGACATGCTAATTCTCAAGATTTGGAGACTGCTGCTATTAATTCAAGATATAGTGTTGCATTCAAGAAGAAATCATTTGCCAATTTCTTCAAGTTATTCTTTAATGGAACAAGAGCTCAAATATATAAATATAATCATCTTGAACAATTCTACAATCCAAAATTCAAGAATGTTAGGGCCGGTAGATTATACAATTACTATCCATTAGCCATCTCGATCTCGGTGCTTTGTATCTATATCAGATGTATTTATAGAGTTGTTGAATTGGCCGAAGGGTTTGGTGGATATTTAATTACACATGAAATATATCTTATGGTATTGGATGCATCAATGATTGCAATCACGGCTCTTATCTTTGTTCCCTTCCATCCACAACACGTGTTTGGAGATGCTACACAAATATCGTTGAAGAATATCAAGGCTAAATCAGATTCACTTGGTGATGTTGTTGAAGATTATGGAAGACCAAGTAGTAGGGGATTTGAACTTCAAGAACTGAAGAGGTCTGATGGAATAGAGAAGTCTTCCAGTCGATCTGTGTTATGACTTCTGACATTCAGACCTGAAAATGATTCAGATTCATTAAGAGACAATGTCATTCTTCCACCGTTACATACACACAGAGTTTAACCCTACCACTTTAATGTTTAGAATTGCTTTTTTTGCAACAACTGTGTCAATATCGGCGATATACTTTTCTCCCTTTAACTCCAGTTCCGAAAGTGTAACTCCGGAAAATGACACAAAAGTGACGCCACTTTTTCTTTACTTTTTTTTTTAATTTTACAGCTATTAACAATATATATATCTATTTTTTATTACATTAATTGGTCGTAATTACTACCAAAACAACTTCCAAAGAGTGATTTAATAAAGACCAATTCATTTTGAAGAAAAATTGTATCATACGGATATAAGAACCTTTGTCCTGAACTGATCGAAGCTAAAAAAATATTGATCTTAACGGTCGTCGTTCCGAGACTGGTTTGAATGAATGAATAAAAGAAAGTCAAAAAAAATAGTAGGTAAGGTCTGTTTCTATTTTAGTACGTTGCCTTATATTTATGACTATAAGCTGAACAATACTGGATTTAGTCATGAACAACCAGAACTGAATGCTCAATGCCTCTGCTTCGTTTATCTTCACTACAGTATGAAAGGATTTACAGCGGAGTTAAACAAATGGTAATGGCTTTAATATTAGACAAAATATCTAAGTTGCAAGTGCTGCCCGTAGTCGGCAAAGTCGGTGACCATGATTATAATTATGATCATTAGGTATAAGTTTATCTTTCTGTGTCGGAACCAAGGTTAATTTGATGGTTTATGCTGTTGCGCGCAAATAAATGGATTTAGATTTTTTTTAATGGGGTTTCGGACATACTCCGTTCAACACCGGTGAGTTTTAAGTATCTCCATGATGCAAAAATTTATAATGAAAGCCAAGCCTTCGATTTAATTCTGGTGTTTTATTTATGATATCACCATTATAGTTACTTTGTTCAATATGTTTATAAATAGATGTGACAATGTCCTTGGCTTTCTTCTAGAAGAACAAAATTGTATACCCATCAGTTATCAATATCAAAACATCACTTAACAGTTAATATTATAACATATAATATATAACAAACAATGGCTACGTGGACTCCTTCAAGCTTTCCAGTTTATCCAACCCAAACCACTTTATCAACAGTTAACCCTACTAAAGAATCTGCATTACAATCGATTGTCACAAATGCCGCTACTCATTTGACTAGTGGAATTGAATTAAAAAAATTGGTTAGTTATTCAAGAGCCTTGAGAGGTGCCGAAGCTTCATTAACCATTATTGAGAATCAAAACATTATAGCAACTGCAACGGATCAATCAGTGTTGAGTGAAGCTACAGAAGCAATCTTTGAAGCTACGATTAATTTATTAGATTTAGAGTGGCAAGAGAATTTATATCATGTTTGGAGATTGAATAAGGCTCCCAACATCATTTATCTTATAATTTTTGGTGTTACTTTTCTTTATACAGTTGGGATGCTTTATAAATCAAGATTCCATTGGTATAATATCGCATGGACCTTGGGGTTAGCATCTGAATTAATTGGGTTTATTGCAAGAGTCATGTCTTTAAATGATATGACCGATAGTAATCTCTACTTGGTTCAATTGATTTGTTTAACTATTGCTCCTGCTTTACTTATGGGTGCAATTTACTTCTTATTTGCTCAAATAGTGATTATATCAGGTAAGCAATATTCGTATTTGAAACCATTATGGTATTCCTATATTTTTATCGGATGTGATGTTGTGAGTTTGGCGGTACAAGCAGGTGGTGGGGCTCAAGCTTCAATTGCATCTCAACAATATGGAAATGCTAAACCAGGTACAGATACTATGATTGCTGGTATTGCATTCCAAGTTGTTTCTATGACTTTTTTCTCCTTCTTTTGGTATAATTTCTTAATCAATATTTATTTCAAACATGGTCAATCAAATGATTTAGAATCTCATGTCGTTGATGAAAAATTCGATACTTCATTAAGAAAGAAATCATTCGTCAACTTCTTTAAATTATTGTTTAATGGGGAAAGGGCTCAAGAATATAAATATAATCATCTCGAACAGTTTTATAATCCAAATTTAAAGAATATAAGAGCCAGGAAATTATACAATTATTATCCATTGGCTATCTCCATTGCTGTTCTTTGTGTCTATATCAGATGTGTTTATAGAGTGGTTGAATTAGCCGAAGGTTTTAGTGGGTATTTGATTACTCATGAAGTTTACCTTATGGTATTAGATGCATTCATGATAGCCATAGCTGCACTTATATTTGTTCCATTCCATCCACAACATGTTTTCGGCGATGCTTCTCAAATCTCATTGAAGGACATCAGAAGGAAATCAGATTCCCATGGTGATGGCATTGAAGACTATGAGAAACAAACTAGGAGAGGTTTTGAACTTGAAGAGCATGGGAAGCCTGAAGGATTAGAGAAGTCGTCGAATCGATCTGTCTTATGACTCATGAGGACTTTCAACTCATCCAAATGATTCAATTTCAAACAAGAGACAGTATATAGTCCAATACCTAGTATTGATACTTCTTTTTAATAAGATGGGTTATGAATTTTTGTTTTCGTCAAGTCGGTTGGCATAATACGAAACAATTGAAACTTTTATTTATTTTTTATTTTTCATTTTTAGACTTATATATACATAATTATTTCCATTAGATTTGTTAGGAACGACTACTACTACCAACTTGTTTGACCGTTCTTGTTTTCAGTGTTTGCTGATGATGATATATTATGATAACTTGTTTGATGCGTTTTCTAATTGATAAATCTGAAAGCCTAACAAAAGTACGAGTGTATTGTAAAATCTTGGAAAGCAAGAATCTCCCTAGAGGTAAATACAATCTCTTAGTATTGAAGGTCAAAATTATATATGTTTTTCAATACAAAATTTCATATACTAAAATAGATTGACAACAAAATTTACTGCGGTCAAAGTCAAGAGGACCAAGTGTGGAAGGCTTGATTCGATTTCTTTCTAGTCTAGTCCAGATTTGAATGACTGGTTTCAAAATACGACAAGGGCTGACTGTCTGGCTATGCTAGTGTATTATTATCATTGAATAATTCATGGTATATACTTTGAGATTTCAATTAGATTATAATCAGGATCTCGTATATAGACACTATTTATCTTTCCTCTTGCTCCAGTACGTTGCACGGGTCCAATTTCAATGGGGACACCGGTTTCTTTGAAATGATCTATCACTTGGGCTATTTTAAGGATGTCAGTAGACCCTGTATCATCTAATAAGAAGCATAGGTCGGCCGTTCCAGGTAATGGATTTAAGGCATGAGGTTTGAAAGGACTTTCGGCCGCATGGAGATTGATTTTCATGGAACCAAAGGTTAAGGCATACCTTGTGATTGACGGATCTACGGGAGAAACAAATGAAGTGGATTCCATTCCCAAGACTTTGGTATAGAAATCTATAGTTTTGGGGATTGATTTGACTGTCAAAACCAAATGATCTAAGGATTTCAATTTGAGCATTTTATGCATACTTGTATGGTGTGTGTGTAGGCTGTAGTTAATTAATTAATGGTGAATTGTTAAACACTTATTTTATTTTCAATGATCCCAATTATTAGTATTTCATATACGGCCCCCTAAGTCAACTAGTGTTGGATGATATTAAAGTTAAATAATGAAAATTGGAAAGGAAGTTAAGGTTTCTAGTTTAGGGATATGTCATAAGCCAAAAAAAATAAAATAAAATCGCAAAGTGTACCCAATTTGGTAATTCAAACCTTTTTTTGTTTAAAAGGAATGGTTACAAATGGTTAGAAATTATGATGAGAAGTAAGGCTTTAAAGATTAAGTTTTCGAAAGTTCAAGATTGAGAGGTCACAGATCCAAGATCCAAGGATTATTCCAAAAGGAGGGGATAGAGAAGAAGGTGGTTGAGACGGAAGAATATATCAATCAGGCAATTTACTCAACCACTAATTGTTTACCTTTGTATGTTGACTAGTAGTCATTGGTAGAATAGTAAACAAACAGTCGTCTAGTTTCAATGTTGAGCAATCTATAATAATAATATAATAAATAATAATAATAGCTGTCTATTACGACGTAACTTACTTTCTTTCTCTCAATTGACCTATGCGTATATGTATCGAAGAATCTACTCCGACTGGATAATTGTAAAGTAACCGTAAGAGATGGGGATAAAGATTATTATTATTAATGGAAATAAGGTAAAGCCTTATGGGGCCTTTATCCTTTCTCCGATATTTTAATACTAAAATAAATAATAACGTTTGGTGATCTATCGTCCGAGAATATAGTCAGAGTTAAAAAGTAAAAGTAAAATTATTAGTATGACTACCGTAATTGCGCCTTCTCCTGATATTATTATTATTATTATTGTTGTTTCCAGTATTGTCAATATCAGTATTATAATGAATTATTATTCCTTGCTTTCAAATGAGTTACATTCTAAAGATGCATACATACCATATATTAATATTAATTACATGTGGCAAGAGTTCAAACTTACAAACTAAAAAAGTAAAATTTTGGGGGAGTTTGCTATTTTCTTATTGCTCTTTCTTGTGGCAAGGCTTTGCCGTTCCATGGCAAGTGATATTTTTTTTTTGGATTTGGATTTGGATTTGGATTTCAATATTTTATTAGATTTGTCTACAAGCCACCACTTGTCTATCTATCTATCTATCTATCTATAGTTTAATTAATTGATGGAAATATGTAGCGGGACGGAACATTCATTACCATTGTTTTTATATAGTGTATTATTATATCCACTAGTTCTACGTAAGTGAGTATGAATGTGAGTGCGTATTTACAGTAGATTTGGTAATAATGGTTCTAATATTAGAATAATTATATTATACCTGAATTTACACTGCCCCATTTGAGTACCCTTTGGCGGTTGTCACCTCAGTACGATCTAGTCTTTACCTCTCGTTGAATTCTTCTGGTGAAACATGGTGGTTGGTGACCGCATTTTTTTTACGGCCTAAAAAAAACCTGTTTTAACCCCATGGTAACAATGGATTTAAATGGTTTGTTTCCGTTAAACACCGGTGCGTAATATATACTATCTCCAGACATATATATTAGTATAAGCCTTGGGAAATAACCAATTTTCAAAAACTATATATATATATATATATATATTTGTGTCAAAAACGTTGTCTTGTTTGATTCTTATTGGATTAATATATTTTATATATCAACAACAACAATAACAATAATCAATTACCAATTATTCAATAACCAATAGAGCAGCTACCAATTACAAATCATATAATAAATAACAAATAGCTCACAAACAATGTCTATGCCCACTTGGTCTCCTTCAAGCTTTCCAGCTTACCCAACCCAGACCACTTTATCTACAGTTAATCCTACTAAAGCATCTGAATTACAATCGATTGTCACCAATGCCGTTGCTCATTTCACTAGTGGAGTTGATTTAAAAAACTTTGTTACATATTCAAGAGCTTTAAGAGGGGCCGAAGCTTCATTAACCATTATTGAAAATCAAAATATCCTTGCTACTGCTACAGATCAATCAGTCATGAGTCAAGCCACTGAAGCAATCTTTGAAGCTACTATTAGTTTATTAGATTTAGAATGGCAAGAAGATTCTTATAATATTTGGAGATTAGTTAAAGCTCCAAATATCATTTATCTTATTATCTTTGGATCTACATTCCTTTATACTATTGGAATGCTTTATAAATCAAGATTCCATTGGTATAATATTGCCTGGTCCTTTGGTTTAGGTTGTGAATTAATTGGATTTATTGGAAGAGTCATGTCTTTAAATGATATGACCAATAATAATTTATTTTTAGTTCAATTGATTTGTTTAACTATTGCTCCTGCTTTCCTTATGGGAGGCATTTATTTCTTATTTGCTCAAATGGTGGTTATATCAGGTAGACAATATTCTTATTTGAAACCATTATGGTATTCTTATATTTTCATTGGTTGTGATATACTTAGTTTGGTCATTCAAGCTGCTGGTGGGGCTCAAGCTTCATTAGCCTCTCAAAATTATGAAAATGCTAAACCAGGTACAGATACTATGATTGCTGGTATTGCCTTCCAAGTTGTTTCTATGACTGTCTTTTCATTCTTTTGGTATAATTTCTTAATCAATATTTATTTCAAACATGGTCAATCAAATGATTTAGAATCTCATGTCGTTGATGAAAAATATGATACATCATTAAGAAAAAAATCATTTATTAATTTCTTTAAATTATTGTTTAATGGGGAAAGAGCTCAAGAATATAAACATAATCATCTTGAACAATTTTATAATCCAAAATTAAAGAATGTTAGAGCAAGTAAATTATACAATTATTATCCATTGGCTATTTCTGTGGCTGTGCTTTGTATCTATATCAGATGTATTTATAGAGTGGTTGAATTAGCCGAAGGCTTCAGTGGGTATTTGATTACTCATGAAGTTTACCTTATGGTATTAGATGCATTCATGATTGCTATTGCTGCACTTATATTTGTTCCATTCCATCCACAACATGTTTTCGGAGATGCTTCACAAATCACCTTGAATCAAATTAAAGGAAGAAAGGATGTCCATGATGCTGATACAGAAGAAGGAGCCCAAGAAGAAGAAGAAGAAATCAGTGGCGAGTCTTCAGTAGAGCAAGTTGAACCTGAAGAAGATTTTGAAAAAGTTTCCACTAGAGTTGTATCGGATTAGATGGCAATACAATTCTTATAACTAGCGGGATTTTAGGGGGGCGGGGGGGTAGTTTTATTTAGTATTCTATTAGTATTTATTTTTCCATTATTCAATATTTCCTTTCCTTTCTATTCTTTATTTCTTAAGTTGTTTCTTTTATATATTTTGTCGTTTTTATTAACAACAACCGGGTTTCAATAGACATACATTTCACATAGTATTTCATTTTCAATCCATTTCAACTGTAATTTTTTCGCCCGAATCTAATCTATTTGATGCTTAAACTCTATTAGTAGACATCTGTGGGTATAAAGCCGTTTGCCACCGAAACAGGGTTTTGCAACTGCAACTGAAATCACCTATAAAATAGAGTTGACCTTGACATTCTCTCCTAACCGAAAAAAATTTAAGCCTCAAAAGTGACACAAAACCAAAATTCCGATAATTCTTTTATTTATTTTAAGTTCAAAAATAATTAATATTCTTAATTATGTGATGTCATTTAGGGGATGATGGAGAGACATTAATTTACCCAACTGACTTAAGTTGACGTTAACTTAACTATGATAAAGAATGTGTGACTGTCAAATGAAATGAAAAAAAAAATGGTCTGCACTTCAAAAAACGGGGATGGCTTTTAGTTTTTCAACTTACGATTTTGATAAACAATCCTCGAACTTTTTTACCATTGTTTTAAGTATAAGGGATATTATATGTAACGATGTTACTATTGCATAGCCGAAGAACACTAGCTGCTTCAAGTCAAGCGAAACTGCTCTTATAGTTGGATCAGAAGACATTCAAACTCTTAAATTAACTATCTTTTGACTATACTTTAAAATTTCCAATCGGCAATGCGGCTCTATCTTAATTTATTGTGGATTTGTTTAATGTTATCCCTTTCCGATTAGAAGTAAGAGAGGAGTTGATTATAATATTCCCTTCCTTTCTTCTTGTTTCAAAGTTAATGTGTTTTTATAGGGGTATACCCATACCAATCCATATTCTCTTGGTAACTATTGTTACATTCATTTGTTTTGATTGGTCATAAAGTAAAATATATAAACGTCATAAAAATTTCTTGTCATTCTTCGTCTTCTTTTTTTTTTTTGTATGGCATAAATTCATTTTTATTATGATTTTGATTTTTTAAATCTCGTCTTTCCTTCTCTTCTTCTGTTATATTCATTAAGAGTTTAGAGGTATTGATAGAATAAGATGTCACTCTTTAATTCCATACGGTCTGTGGCCACACAAGAATGGACTCCTACTTCAATTCCATCACGTACCACCTTAACTTCTATCAACCCCACGCATATCTCCGATCTTGAATCAATTATCACCAAAATATATGAAGAAGTTCAAACTGAAACAAATTATCTTGTTTTAAGATCTATATCCCAAGTCTATCGTGGTGCTCGGGCATCTTTGGCTGTTATTCAAGCTGAACAGGTTTTGGCTACAGCTACTGATTCTCAAGTTAAAGCTTTGGCTACTCAAACCATCTTCAATAATACCTTGAATTTACAAGCATTGTCAGTGGATGAGAATTTATATGGTTATAATTTAAATAAACCAGCCAATATCATTTATTTTGCTATTTTCTCACTTTGTTTCTTCTATACTATTGGAATGTTTATCAAATCAAGATATCATTGGTATAATGTTACCTTTTTTGCGGGATTAGGATTAGAATTTGCTGGATTTTTAGGTAGAGTTATGTCATTTCATAATACTAATGATATGAATATTTTCCTTTTACAATATGTGTCACTTACAATTGCTCCAGCATTCCTTATGGGTGGGATCTATTTCTTATTTGCTCAAATGGTCGTGATTCATGGTCGTCAATATTCAGTCTTGAAACCAATGTGGTATTCTTATTTATTCATTGCATCCGATATCCTTTCACTTATGGTTCAAGCAGCTGGAGGTGGCCAAGCCTCAGTTGCTTCTAAGAATCATCAGAATACAAAACCAGGTCGTGATATCATGATTGTTGGGATTGTTTTCCAAGTGGTTGCCATGACTATCTTTCTTTATTTTTGGTTTGAATTTTTAAATAGAATTTATTTTAAAAAGGCTCGTGAAAATAGAGATAATTCAACTTATTTAAAACCATCCATTAAGAATTATTTCCGGTTATTATTCAATGTCCCCTCCATAAGAGATTATAGATTTCAAGTTTTAGATCAACATTATAATCAAAAGTTTAATCTTATTAGATCAGGCAAATTATTCAATTTTTTCCCCACTGCTATTACAATAGCTGTATTTGTGGTATATATCAGATGTGTATATAGAGTGGTTGAATTATCTGAAGGTTGGTCAGGTTATTTGATTAGTCATGAAGTATATCTTATGGTCTTGGATGCATTGATGATCGCTATCACAGGGTTGATCTTCATCCCCTTCCATCCTGTCCATGTATTGGGCAAGAACAATGTCGTAAAGTTGGCAACCATCAAGAAGAATCAAGATGAAGATGTTGTGGAAGAGGAACATGGAATTGATGATACTCCTGCCGAAGAGTCAGATCTTGTTGATGAAGAAGTAGAGAGCAAACATAATAATGTTCTTGAGCAACAAGTGGACTCTTCAGAGTCATCTAAGCATTAGTATGGTATAATATCATATTTTCATTCATAGACTGTACCTTTTTTCCATTTTCATTCTCTTTATAGTTGTGTATTAATTTTTAAATTTGGTTTGTAAATCTTCATGCTGCGAATTTTCATTTTTGAGAGGTTATACCCTCAAAAATTAAATTTTTAGCCGCCATTAAAAATCGTGTTTGTAAATTATATTTCCTTCTTCTTCTTTCTTCTTCTTTCTTCTTTCTTCTGCTTCTCTTACCATTACTAATCAACTGAAAACTATTGCTATTTATCTTAACCAATGGTCGACATCATATCCCAATCCTACTATTATAGTGGATCGTCATCCAAATCATCGCTTGCAAAATCATCATCAGATTCAACATCATCACCTACCACCGAAAAATCATCGTCTAATTCTTCTTCTCCTGTTGTGAAACAACCATATGACTCTATTTTCCTTAATGAATTGCCCTACTTCCCTGTCAATAATATTGACCCCATTGTGGATTTCTCAGTTGCTGAACTATTATTGAATGGTTATCAAAATACAAAGGGTAATAATGATGGGTTTATTAATTTCCATTCTTTAAAGTTATGTTCCTCAAACGCTAAACAAATGGCAAAGTATTTAGTCTTATCAATGGGGTTTAAAGAGATTGCCTATAAGGGGTTAGAAAATGATTCAAGATTAGTGGCTTCTCATGTCATTTCCAATGGTGATGTTACTATAGAAATCGTCAATACTTTAGAAACAATTGAAGATGATAATGTTTTGAAATTACCTTATTTTAAAAAAGATTTACAAAAATTTAAAGAAATTGGTAATTCAAAATTACTTGAAGATTTTAAAGTTTCAATTGATGATTTAGTATTTGATTTTGTTAATAATAGAATTGAAAGTTTTTCATTATCCTCTAATAATAACAATAACAACAACAATATTAACTACCATAATAGAGATTCAATTCATAATCTAGGTAAAAAGATTTATAATAAAATCATCAATTCAAGATCATTTAATAATTCAATCAATAGTTATAATGATTTTATTCTAAATACCATCAATAATTCAGAAATTATTTATAATGATATAATGGAATGTTCCTTAATTCAAAAGTTTTTAAGAACTCATAGTGAGGGAGTTATGGATATTTCTTTTTTGGTAGAAGATGTTCAAATAATTTTTGATAAAGCTATTAAAGCTGGTGCTGGTATTATTAGATTACCTAAAGTTATTAGTGATGTTAATGGTTCTGTTAAATTAGGTACTATTACAATTCCAAAAACTGATATTCAACATACTTTAATTCAAATCATTGATTATAAAGGTCCTTATTTACCTAATTATTCCAGTCCAATTAATACTTACGCTTCTAAATTTGAAAATCAATTATCATTATTACCAAAAGTTGAATAAACTTGTATTGATCATTGTGTTGAAAATTATTCTTGGAATCAAATGAATTATCAAGCCATATTCTATGCTAAGATGTTTGGATTCCATAAATTTTGGTCAGTTGATGAACAAGATGTATTTACTGGTGAAACTGCATTAAGATCGATTGTAATGGCTTCAAGTAATGGTAAAATTAAAATGCCAATTAATGAACCTGCCAAAGGTAAAAAGAAGAGCCAAATTGAAGAATTTAATGATTTTAATGGAGGACCTGGGGTTCAACATATTGCCTTGAGAACTAATGATATTATATCTGCAGTTAGTGCTTTAGTTCAAAGAGGTATTGAGTTTAATACAACTTCAAAAAAGTATTATGATGTTTTAGAGCAAAGATTAATTAATGATGATATAGAAATAAGAGAAGATTATCAAACATTAAAAGATTTAAATATCTTAATTGATTATGATCCATCTACAAGACACAAATCATCGAAATATTGCAATTATATTCTTCAAATATTTACAAAACCTTTACATGATCGTCCAACTTTATTTATTGAGATTATTCAAAGACATCATCATAATGGTTTTGGTAAGGGAACCTTTAAAGGTTTATTTGAAACTATTGAAGAACAGCAAAGAATCAGAGGTACTTTAGTACCTTCTGAATAATTATTACTTTCCACAGTAATCATATTATAATATATTATATTATACTTGATTTATCTTCCAATCAAATAGTTTTTCATAGGATATAATTAATAAAATTTCATAATACTTGAAAATTGTAAAAGAAGAAAAATAAAAAGGACTGCTTAGAAAAAAAAGTTGCAAAAAATAACAAAATTTATAATAACTATTAACCAGTTTTAAAATAGATTTGATTTAACTCAAAAACTCAAACATATAATCAGAACTAAATGATAAAAATAGTAAATACAAAACTAAATAAATACAGAAAATACAGAAAAATAAATAAATTATAAATTAACAAAAACTTACCTAATTCTTATGGTGGTCATTAATTGGGGTTGCATTGCTGGAATAGTAATGTAAACTTTCTTCCTTAACTACTGTTTCCAAATTATCCAAATACATTGGGCCAGCTCCCGATACAGGTCTATTATACACGCCAACACTACTACCTGAAGTAGGATCCAACGTAGTTTGACTTGATCTTTCTTCTGATAATTCTTCTTCACCACTTCCCATCTCATCATCATCTTGAGAATCTATACTTTTCAACAAATGCCCTTCGGTTTCATAATAGGTTTTTAAATCCTTAATGAATAATGGTTTTAAAATATCATCCACCCCTTCATTTCTAGCAATTTCATATGCTCGTTCAAATGGTATCCAAACACCCTTGAGATTCATAGAACCTACTTTAACAACGGTTCTCTTCTTCTCAGTTTTTAAAATTCCATCTCGTTTACCTCTGGTCATACCAATCACATTCAACAATTTAGTTCCATTAATAAAATTGGTATCCTCACGTCTTGAGACTAAAATATCTCTTGCTCTTACTTGATAACACACAGTCTTTTCTTCTTCCCAATAAGTGGTTGCAATTTTTGGTTTGGGAATTGAAGTCAATCCATGAATAGTGCTTGTGGAAGAATTTCTCGAGTGACTTGATCTTGAGGATCTAGAAGCAGTAGAACTTGAATGGCGATGTTGCTTTGGTCTGCGTGGAGGTGATAATTGTCTTGAGGGACCAGCCGGTGGGTTATATATCCCTCCTTGGGGATTTAAATTCTGTAAAGGATTGGGTCGTTGTTGAAATAACATAGCTGGATTTGCATATGGATGGGGTTGGAATGGTAATGCATTGGTCTGTTGATATAAAGGATGATGTTGAGGAATTGGCTGGGTTAATTGTTGCTGCAGATGATGTTGTTGATGTTGCTGTTGTTGCTGAAGCTGCTGCTGTTGCTGCTGCTGTTCAAATTGGTGACCTGGATCCAAAGATGATATTGGTAAATATGGACTAATAATCTGAGATGTACTACTCAGTTCAGCGTTAGAACTTCCTATAATAAGTTCGTTACCAACAGGATAAGGTGGTTGTTGTTGGAATGAATAATGACTGTTTTCACTAAACATAACTTGTTTTGGTCGACTTCCTTGAATTAAATGTTGAAAAGACTGATGTCCATGTAGTTCTGAATGATGGGCGCTAGAAATAGGAATAATTTGTCCTTGCCCTTGACCTTGATTTTGATTGCTACCACCGCTACTTTGATCACTTGATGAACTACCTCCAAACTCAGCAAAGTTTGGATGGTTTGGTGTTGACATAATATCATTCATTTATTCAAAAAGGTTATTAAAGTTAACAAAGGGGTTTTTCGGTTTTGTGGGAAATACCTGAAAATTAAAAAAAAACCTTGTGCTAAGGATAGGAAAAGATTTTTTTGGGAAAGTATAGGGTCCTAAAAATTAAACAGTTCCTGTAAACTAAAATGAAAAAGGTGGAAAAGGTAAAGCGATTAGAAAGATTATAGCTTTTATATATACTTTTGGAAGTTGGATGTTTGTTTTGTTTAAAAAAAGGAGAATAAGTTCCACCAAATAGCTAATCTCAACTAAACTCCTTAAAAATAATTTTTTAATGAAAGTTTCAAAACCAAACAAGATTATGTTCTTGGATAAAGATTAGAACAAAATAAAACTCCTAATATGGGTATTAGGGATAGATTGGTACTAATATCAAGTAAATTGAATAGGGAATAAAAAATATTTTATCAAAGGCAAAAGCACGGGACCACCCTTGAATGATTTTAGAGTAAAAGATAACCTAACAAATAATTGAAACGAAATGCTTTTTATGTGATTATAGACATGATTTTTTATTTTTATTTATCTAAATTTCAATTAAGACTTTAGTGTGGAGGGGATTAAAAAAATTACTTGGATTGCTATTAAGAATTCATTTGAATTATATCGTATATGTTCCATTGTTTATAAGGATTCAGGGATTGATTTTCAATGTGTTTAATTTATTGTAAACATTCGTTTTTTGACTCTTGAACTTGAAACTCACAACAAAGAATTGCTCAGGTGACACTTTTAACTAAAAGTTAAATGGAAACCATTAGCTATGCAAAGAACCTTAATGTATGGTTTTAGAAAATAAAATTCTTTAAGCATTGTTTTCCAAACGTGCTTTTTCATAAACTTTTGGTAGACAAGTAGCGCTATCAATCTTTGTTTACTTTCAACATTAGCATTCTAAAGTTTCTATTGCATGTACCCAAACAGGAAGTAGTGATTCAAAAAATATCTCACTAAATCAATGAGCCAGATGTAACTTGCTGCAAGATTATGTCTAGCGTCTCAGGTTCACTGTGAAAGTCTAGAGTAGCAGTGCGAGTGAGTGAGCGTGCGACAATGGAATTACAGAAAAATTATTTTACCTAGTCTAACGGTTTTAATCTTTTTATAGTTCTCTACAACTTTCTTATTTATCACCTAAATGATTAGTGGTAATTGATTGTGTTTGTCTACAATTTCTTCAAGTACGGTTGTTTTAGCGTCTCATTTGAAATTATGTACAGACTTTTTCGCAGCAACTTTTGTGTGCAGTCTGCCTGGTAGGCAGTAACGATGTGGAACCCTCCCCTGCAAAACAAGCATTTTTTTTTTGAGCACGATTTCATTTGAATCGGTACTACTTGGTTTGAAGACTATGAGTATCTAAGGGTACAATTTAAAGGATTGAACTATTTTAATGTTCAATGCGGATTTTGAATGCACAACCGGACTAATTTTGAAAAATTTTATGGAGCCCAAAGAGGAAGATTGTGCAGCACCATGCTTTGCCCTGCTGGCACAGGCTTACAACAATGGTTCATCTAAACAACACTAAGTAACAACCACTAAAGTAAAGGATAAATAAGAAAATCATTTTTCTTTGAGTTTTAAGAAAGCTTTTGGCTACACACACAACTTCTTTATGAAACTTTAATACGATTTAATCCTTCTCGTACAGTTTTTTTTTGTCGAATATATATGAAATTGTAGGGATTATCTATTTAGTTTCAAGTCAAGTGAAGGAGTTCAATCCCCTCTTTTTGTCAAAAGAATACAATATAGGAGTTTAGGTTTAGGAGAAGTCGAGATCAATTTGATCAAAGGCGGTGGGTCGGAACGAGCCAGTTTCATTGTTAGTGATCATCTAATTTGTATATTTTTCCCTCAATTAACAAATTTCCTAAAATTGTAGTTGATTAACTGATTATTTAAATACGATGAATTATTCAACAGAATGGTGTCAAATTTGGCGTAGGTACATTGCTCTGCTTTTTGTTTTACTAGATCTAACTTTGTTTTCTTAAAAAAATGTATGGTGGCAAACAGATCCATATATAGGGTCTGTACAACAGTAAGTTACATGGATTATCCGATAAGAGCCTGTTTTACTTTTTAATCGGGGAATAAAGTTAAGAATAGGTTTCTTGTGGATTGTTCAAATCACACATGGTGTTGCAAGCAGTTGCTTTTGCGTGCTTTTTGCAAATCTTTTTGTTTATCACATTTCTAAACTAAAAATAAAATAATGCTTGACCTGAGCCGGAACGGTCCTACAAAAATGTCAAGGTTATGTATTATATGGGGATAGAATCGTCTAGAATCGGGTGCAAAACAAAAGATCGAATTTCATTTTTTAAAAGGGGATAGGGAAGTAGATGTTAAGTACATATGTGGTAGTTTTTTGGGTACTTAGAGCAAGCTGATAAACATAGACCCGTCTACACCAATAGCAATAGGAAAAGGGGCTACAAGTGGGGGGTAAAAAGTAAGAGAGGAAATATGATAAGGAAAGTATAACGATGAAAAGAAAAAGTGTGGATGTATATTTTGATCGTCTGATGGTACACACACCTGCAATAAGGTTTATTAAAAAGATAAAAAGGTACCAATTCTATTGACACAAATCACATTAAAGCTAATCCTTATCGCATTTTATTCAACACTTAGTTAGTACATTATGCTTTTGTTTTATCCGATTGTTGTTAAGTAATTGTTCCTTTGTAAGTATAATGTTATAAATATGCTAACCTATAACCCATACACTTTTAGTTACCTTAACATAAAAAGTCACGTGTCTCGTAAATTTAAAGTTTTCTTTTATTTTTTTGCTGTGGTGGAGCGTATTATTTAAATTGTAATTAAGTTAATGAGCGAAGAGATAAATTTTTAAAAAAACCAAATGAGGTTTCATATTAACTAAACCAGAATCAACCATTATTTTGCTTGCTGTCATATACAAGCAGAAGGTTGTTATTGTTCAATTATATTATTATTGTCATTGTTATTGTTAACTGTGTTGTTTGAAACTTCAAGTGTCAAAAATTTGTCGTTCCCCCTTTCATCCTTCCCCCTCCCTATTATACTTTCCTTAATTATAAACCAACCTCCATACATTTTAAATGACATATCCTCCAGTAGATACTCCATCTACTCTACCTTCAAAGAGTCGACGTCAATCATTCTTGGATATTGGGGGTCCAAACTCAATCAATAACTTTGCTCATTCTTATTCTAGGGCCCAGGCATATATTGGGTCCACTTTATTGGAGTTAAGCCCCACTAGCATAGCAGTCAACGACGAGATTTCTCCCAATACATCACCTGTTCTCGAGTCTCAAGATGATATTGATGCAAATATAGACTATAGATTCGATGAAGACACGTCAATTGAAGGGTTTGCCGGTATTGATGGTGCTGGAGCTCCTTCACATGGGTATAATCATATACGATCATTTCATTTCCCAGAAACCATTCATGAAGGAAGTAGCAGTAGTGGAAGTCATAGTGAAAATATTAGTGTCAATGAAGCATCACCATTATTACAACGTCATCGTTCAACGTCAATAGCATTATCAATGAAATCGGGTTCATTTGCTCTCATAACTGGGAATTCCACAGGTCCTCAAACTGTGTTTAATTCCATCAACACATTAATGGGGATTGCCATGTTAACCTTGCCATTTGGATTTAGAATATCAGGTTGGGTATTTGGTACTATAATCTTGTTAATAAGTTCATTATTAACCAATATGACTGCCAAATTCTTGGGGAAAATACTTCGGAAAAACCCAGAATTGAATACTTATGGAGATATTGCTCATTTATTTGGTGGGAAATTCATTGCAATAATTGTGACATTTATCTTTTCAATTGATTTAATGGGTGCTTCACTTTCATTAATTCTTTTATTCTCCGATTCATTTAATATCTTATTACCTCAATTTAGTAAAACATTATTGAAAACGATTATTATTGTGTTTTTATTCTTTTTATCATTATTACCCTTGTCAGTGTTATCATTATTAAGTTTATTAGGAATCATTTGTACATTAAGTGTCATTTTAATTGTGATAATATGTGGATTATCCATTAATGTTGGTCCCGGTTCATTATTAGACCCTGCATTTACAAGTTTATGGCCTCAAGATCCAAATTATCTTTTATTAAGTTTGGGAATATTCATGGCTCCCTGGGGTGGTCATCCTATTTTCCCTGAATTATTACGAGATATGAGACATCCAAGTAAATATAATCGAAGTTGTGATGTTTCATTCTCGACCACTTTTCTTTTGGATTATCTTATTGGAATCTTTGGATTTTTGATGTATGGTTTAAAATGTGAAGATTCAATCATTAAGAATCTTATGCATAACTCAAATTATCCTACTTGTGTCAATCCACTCTTGTGTGTTCTTATGGGATTATTACCCATTTCAAAACTACCCTTGGTTACAAAACCAATCATTACAGTCTATGAGAACTTTTTAGGTTTGAATGACGATCTCTTGGGTCAAAAGGAAACAATTGGCAATAATAGTCCATCGGGTATGGATTCAACCCTTGGTGGTGGTGATCCTTATCATCGTCATGATAGTGTGGCTTTGTTCTTTAATAAGGTAACACGGTTAGGTAGTCGTGCTATCTTTTGTATTATTTTATTATCCATATCACTTTTATTCACTTCATTTGGGAAATTAGTATCATTCTTGGGATCAGCCATTTGTTTCACCATTTGTCTTACCTTGCCACTTATGTTTTACATGAAGGTATTTTATAAGGACTTGTCCCGTCTCCAGGTGTTTTTATTTGGAGTGGGGATCATATTTGGATTCTTTGGATCTGTATTTGGAACCATTGCGTCTATTACCATGGACGTTGATATCTAAAATTGTTATTATTATTATTAATATTATTATTTGCTATGTGTTATATAGACTTTCATTTCTTTTTACATGACTCTTTTAATTTTGACAATTAATCTACATTCAATTAATAATTTTAATATAATTAAGTTGTAGCATTATTATTTATACATACATACATACATACATTATTTTTTAAAAAAAAGAAGAATTAAACTATTAATTATAAATTTGAACTTTTTTCAATTATTTTGAACTTGGATAAAAAGAAAATTATTATTATTATTAATGTTACTTGCCATTATTATTTTTACAAAATAATACGATTTTTTTTAGTAGACTTCTCTTAACGTTTATACTTGTGACGATTTCCATTACCATGAAGGGAAACATTACTATCGCGACGTGAATATGAAGAAAAATCATCATAATCTTCATCAATCTCAACATCATTGCCCAAGACTTTTGATGCCAATATCAAATTATTATCATATTGAGCCTTGGCCAAATATTGATTCATGACTTGAGAACCAGAGGATGCCGAGTTCATAGCAGGGTTAGAGTACCTCATTTGTTGTTGCTGTTGTTGTTGCTGTTGATATTGAAGATGGAGTTGTTGTTGTTGAAGATGAATCTGTTGTTGCTGCTGTTGAGCTAATTGTTGTTGATACAGTTGTTGAGAAGATTGGTAATATTGATAATTCCCAGAAGATGGGAAATATCCTGATGTAGGAGAACCATTGGAATAGACAGATGCTGCACCAGAACCACCACCAGCAAAGGGTGGAGGTGGAGGGGCAGATATACCAATAGGAGTACCAGGATAATAAAACAATTGTTGTTGTTGAATATATGGAGCTTGTTGAGGTTGATTTTGATACTTGGCATAATGAGAATTCAATGAAACATTCGATGAATTTCTTGATGATCTTCTTAATGAAGTCTCTGAAGAATTAAACTTAGCACGATAAATTTTTTCATAACGATTGGCATTAATAGTCAAATTTTTATTTCTATTATTATTATGCGATCCATTTTTATTAAAATTCTTCTGATTATTATTATTATTATTATTGTTATGATGATGATTATTATTCGAATTCTTGTTAAGAGTTTTCTTTGAATCGTTACTATTATGAGCTGTGGTTGACGTAGTATCATCAGACCCAATAATAATTGAAATATCATCCTGGTCTTCTTCTTCTTCTTCTTCATCATCTTCCTCTTCAACTGCAATTGCATTTTTCTCCTTTCCTACTTCTCCATTTACATTAACAGCAGCAACGTCATCCTTTTCAACTTTCAAGTTACCTTCTTCCTCATCTTCATCTTCTTCAGTTACATCTTTGGTCCTTGGATTTTCATGTTGACTGATTATTCCAAACACCATAGCAGCCTCTTCACTAATAGTTTCACCTACTGGTGAAGAAGAAGAAGACTCTTCACGTGATTGTTTCCCTTCGACATTATCCTCAGACAAACCATCCTGATTTTCATTCTTCTTCTGATTATTATTATTATCTTCAGTTGTTGCTTCTTGATCATCATCCTCCTGATTATTATTCTCTTGATCAGCATCATAACGTTTATTCTTCTTCTTATACTTGGTAAAGTTTTGATACAGTTGTTCATGTTGATACATTTGGAAAGTAGTAGTTCCATTCAATTCACCACCAAATTTCTTTTTAAAACTAAATTTAGGTTGATTTCCACATCTATCCTTAGCAAAACTAATCTTGAATGGTTTATAACGATTATAAAATGTTTCAATCTCCTCAATAGGGATGTTTTTAAATGATTTACTTAATCTTTCAATAGCAATTTTTGAATTCGAAATTTCAAAAATCTCAACTATACGAATTGCATCTTCAATATGAAGGAAATTCAAAAATCCACAATCTTTATTATGATAGAAATTGATTTGTTCCATTTCTCCAAACTTGGAAAAATCCAGTCTTAAAGTCTCTTCATTAGCCAAGATAGCCTTTGTTATAGGTGTTGTGGAAGTTGTTGATTGATCTTCTCCTTCACCAGATTTAACCACTTTAATCCCAATATAAACATTTCTAGAAGCACCAGCCGTCACAGCAAGTGCCACTTCTCGATCCAAGGGTCCACTATGTTGCTTAGCCCACCCCACAGTAATATCACAACCATGAATAATCAATTGATGTAATACTTGATGATTAAGATAAAACTTAAGAGCAACTTGAGTATCCACAAATGTAATGAAACAAACCCGACGATCAGAATGATGTCTAATGGATTCAACCAATCCTCCTGCTCGAACATTATTGGCGATTTCTTCCACCGTCGTATTAGGATGTAAATTCCCAAGATAAATTGTTCGATTACCAACATTCATGGGATCAAGATCCATATGTAAATTAGAACTAGTGGCATTGGCACGTGATACAGCCGCTGCTAATTGAGCTTGGGCGGCAATAGCGGCCGCCTGAGCTTGAGCCACTGAGTTCATGATATTGTAGGCAGCAGTAGTAGTAGCAACTTGTTGCGGTGGTGGTGGTGGTGGTGGAAGACTCTGCAATGATACTGGTTGACCTTGCATCATAGTAGGATACTTGTTAAGATGTTGACCATAAGAAGTCAGATATCCATTATTATTATTATGCTGTTGTTGTTGATAATAAGGATAACCTGAATTTGATGATGAACTATAAAAGGAAATACTATTATCATTAATTTCTTCTTCTTCACTATTCCCCCCCTTAATCGATTCGATTTTCCCATTATTATTTAAATCTCTCGATTGACTTTGACTATCATCTTCATCATTGTCATGAGGAATGGCGGGTGGAGGACTTATTGAAGGAGATGATAAATCAGATTCTTGAATTAGTTCAGGATGATCCATAGGGTTTTCCTCCACGACAATATTATTCTTGGTACTTTCATCTATAGCAACATCTTCTTCTTCTTCAATTTCATCAAGTGAATAATCTTTACTTTGAATATTATTACTAGTCGTGGTATCATCTTGACCATCAATTAATTCTTCTTCTGGAATTTTATTAAATTCTTGAATATGTTTTTGAGTCAAGGGTAAACTACCATCACTACTTAATTTAGTTGATGTGGTTTGAATTGGAGATGATTGTGAAGATTGAGATTGTTTTTTAGTTGAAGTTGATGAAGTTGAAGTTGAATTCACTTGAGTACGATCACAACGATCTTTATGGAAATTAACATTACTAAATTTAATATCATATTTTGTATTAACTTCATTAATATCCTTAGAGGGACGTTTCTTGGAAACACCTTCTTTATTATTAATTAATCGTTGAATATCATGTTGAATTCTTCTTAAATAACTTTCATAAGTCTTAATGGCCGAATCAATCGATGTGAAATGAACCAATACTTTTCCAAATATACGATTGGCATTTTCTGGATCAGATGAGGTAAGAAGTTCATCCAGTTCTTCTTCTTCTTCTTCATCAGCCTCTTCTTCTTCTTCTTCTTCTTCTGTATCTTCTATAGGCTCACCATTTTCTTTAATTACTTCATTATTAGTAGTAGAATCATCTTCATCAACATTATTATCATTTTCCTTATTATTATTATTAACCACCACCAGATTCTTCTTCTCCTTCTTCATCTTCTTGGGGATTTTCTTATCGGTCAAAATAATTCTAAAATCTTCAACATCACCAAATTTCAAACATTGATTATTAATAAATAATTTTAAATCTTGTAATCGATCATCATTAGTTTTCAATAGTATATCATCATGTAATAATTTAATGGAAAATTTAATTACAAGACATCTTGTGGCATTGAATTCCAATATATAATTCAAAGTTTTCAATTTTATATAATCTTGAGTTGAAGCTTTACCATTATTATTATTTGAATTGGAATTATTTGAATTAGAATTGGAGTTGGAATTATTGGAAGTACCATTAGGATTGGAAGAAGAAGAAGAAGAAGATCCATTAATTGGAATAGAATCATTCAATTGAATTTTCAAATATTTTGAATTTTTCAAATCTGATTTAAATTTATTTAAATTATGAGAATTTCGATAATATTTTAAATGAAATAAAATTGAAATTTTCGAATTTATAAATGATATATAACAAACTTTTAAATTTCGAGATAATGTGGGATCCTTAGCTAATAATGATGATGAAGTTGGTTTAGAAAACATTTTACAATATTCAATAGGACCAAAATCAACATGATTTAATAATTCATGCAAGGTTAAATCATCGGATAAATCCTTCAATATTATTGTTCGAGATAAATTTAAATTATCAAGGTTTTGATTCAAGGAATTATTATTTAATGATTGAGATGAACTATTGGAATTATTTAGATGGGTTAATAAGGGTGATTGATTATATTTTTTGGATGGAGTTGATGATGATGCAAAGAACAGAATTTGATTTGAATTTCTTTCATTATTATTATTATTATTATTACCATTTCGATATTGATGAGAATTCAAACTTGTTGAAGATCCTACTCTTGATCTTATTGGAGAATAAGGTTGAGAATGCATATGAGGGGATTGAGGAGGTTGCGAAGGTATATAGTCAAGATGATGATGATGATATTGTTGTTGTTGTTGATTATGATGAGATGAAGAAGCAGAAACGGTTGGGAAATAACCATTTGGATTAGGAGATGCAACTGGAGGGAAATAAGGTGAACCTATTAGTAAATTAGAAGGTATCATAGAATGACTATACGATAGATCCAAAGGAGTTAGAGGCGGTTGTTGTTGATGATGATGGGCTGCTACAGCAGCAGCATTGGCCGCGGCTAGTTGGGACAAGTTTGGATGATTATGGTTGTGACTGTGATGTAATTGTTGGTTGGGATAATATATAGTTTGATGCGGATACATTTTTAATTGTTGTTGTTGTTGTTGTATGAATATTAAATTTTAGGTGATGGTGAATACTTGTATTCTCTTTCTTTTCTTCAAACGTCTTCCTTTCGTTTCTTTCTTTCTTTATTACTTGGTTTACCCTTTATGAATAATAATGATTAATATGAGATGGAAAAAGGTTTTTTAAACACTTGATAAAAGACGCATTAATAAAAAAAGGACAACAACGGGTATGGTAATATTAATTAATTTTTGTTTTTGGGTAGTAGACAAAAGCGATGATAACGTCGTTTATAATACAGTAGGGTACTACTTACTAGTAGATGATAATAGTAGTAGTAATGAGATTTAACGAATGATATTAGTTAAAAATAGTAAATGTGTGTGTGTGTGTGGTATGTGTGAAGTCGTGTCGTGTTTCGTTATAAATGATGTGTTCAGCCGGTGGGAGGAGGATTTTTAGTGAGTGAGTAAGTGAAAGCGATGGATACAAGTCTTTTGTTTGGTTGGTTGACTGACTGTTGAACACTATGAAGCGATGGATTGATTGGATTGGATTGGATTGGATTGAATTGAAGTAAAAAGAAGTAAAAAGAAGAATGAAATTGAAATGTGTTTTTTGTTGTAAATTTGAAAATATTATAGACAATAGGAAATTATTGTTAACTATGTATGTGTTGTTTAACTCAAACTATTTAAGTTAAGAAAAAAAAAAAGAACAATTAAAAAAAAAAAAAAAAAATTCTGAAATTTTAAAAACCAAAAAAGAAAAAAAAAAAAGAAATTTAAAATTTTACACCAAACACGAGAATCATAATAATAATACTGAGTAGTTAAAATGATAAAGAGTTAAGAAAGATTATTCGTAATAGAAAAAGAGTATATATTCAAAACCATCGGTTTTATTAGTTTAGTTATCTCAACAATCTACGTATGTACCTCTTTCTATATAACTTATATATATATATATAAAAATCTTCTTTTAATTATCATCATCATTATTCAAATTTGATATGATATTTAACACAGTTCTTTTTTCCCGCTGGGCCTTTACTCACTCACTAAAAAAAAGGGTTTTCCTTGTTACATTCCCTTTACCTAAAAGTACAGTAAGAGATGGCTGGTTAATTGAACTTTTTGACGATTTAAGGAACCAACCATCAAAACCGTTTTAAAGGGGGCACACTGGAGGATTGGGGTGTCTAATCCAATCTATCCTATGTATCACATCTCATCACATCTCATGTAAGGAGTAAATTGAACATAATACAAATAAACTGAATTGATAGAATTAATTGCATTAGCTAGCCAGCCATTCATTCATCAGTAAAACTAAAATAATTTATTTATACGTAAGGGTTCAAATTGATTTAATAAACTTTTAATAACCTCAATTAGTTTTATATATTATACTATTAGTATTTTTACCTTCTCCACATTATTATCCAACATAGTTTCCACACATTTAACCACACGGTATGTATAATGTTGCCAACCAATTTGTTTTTTTTTTCTTCTTCTGATTAAGGATAATTGGATGCCTAATTTAGATTATTCTATACACCAACACACAAATTAATCTAATATTGCTATCTGAACATAACATAACATAACATAACATAAATACGATACGATAAAATAAAATAAAACACGCTATTCAGATTCATTGGTTAGTTAGAATTTATTTCTTAACTTGTTTGTTTGTTTATTTGTTGTAAATCTAGATCTTCTAGTTCCTAGTTCTACTTCTTTCCCCCTAGAAACAGCTACTGGGAAAAGTTAAGGGATTGTCTCTCCCTAAATACATACTATTTCTCAGTAAAAATTTTTAAAGGCGGAATCCAATCCAATCGCGTCGCCAAACAAAAAGAATATATATATATATCTCCTGTATATAAATCCTCCTCATTCCCAATTCTTTTTTTTTTCGTAACTTGTTATTCTTTTAACTATATAATTTTAAAACAATACAATAGATTGATTGTGATAAAAGCAATCAAGTTAAATTTTATGAAACTTTCAATTTTAATGGGGGTACCCTACTTAAATTTATCAAATTCATACATTACGGTTAATCTTGTACATTTTATAAAATAGTTTGATCGACCATTACATGTTTCTTTCTTTCTTTCTTTCTTTCTTTCCGTACCAAATTTTTTTTAGTACGTACTATAAAGCCTATAACTTAATCTTATAATGAAAGAAGTTACACATTATAATTATATGTATTTACCTATCCTGTTTGTTTGTTTGTTTATTTATTTATTTGTTTAAATCAATCTCTACTCTACTCCCCTCCGATCATCATTTTACTATTTATCCCACGAGTATAGGTATCAATCATTCAAACAATTTGAAACCCAACTTTAATCAACAACAATCTATCATCACCGTAAATCAACGTTTCGTTTATTTATTCATCGTGTTTTAAGTAATAAAATAAATAAATAAAAAACACGGTTTGATGAAGATATATTCTTCTTGACCAAAATAGTAATTGGTAGAATAATAATTAGTAATTCATCCTAATAAAAATAATAATAATAGTGAATAAGACTGGTTGAGGTTTAATGGGGCGAATGGTGACAGTAAGTATGTCTTCTACCTTCTTCTATTATTATTAGTTCCTATGACTTCTTCTTCTTCTTCTACTTACCTACTTTCTTTGGTTTCTCGAGGTAAATAATTAATTTTAGTGACGCGCTTGACCCTCCTCTTTATGACGTCGTTTGCAAATTTAAAAATTTTCATCGTCAGATTTCACTGAGAGTGAGTGAGAGAACACACTAAGAGTGTTGTAGCGCTGTTGTAAAACAAAAGTTTTTTAAAATCCATCGCACGGCATTATTCAAAATAGAAATTTCAATCTTACTTTAATTTCACTTAAATTGATTGTTACACTTCTCTCACTATATCCTCGAGGGTATTGATTGATATCTTACTATCCTTAAATTAAAACATATCCATCACCAACCAACCATTAAAAAATAATTTTTCATAGTTTGAAAAATAGACAAGACTCGTCTCCCTACCATATTCTATTTTGTACATTTTTTTTCCTTTTGTACTCTTCTTCTTCTTCTTCTTCATTGATCCTCTTCCTCCTCCTTACTTTTTGCTTCTTCTACTTAATTCTGTTTTCTTCCTTCTGCATGTTATCTCCTCATTACCTCCCCTTTTTTTTTTGTTCTTTTCCAAATCATTCGAGTAACCATCGTTAGTTCTATTTATTTAATGAAGATTCAAAAAGGTCAAATACGTTATTGGTTTTATTGATAATTTCTTTTTATTTAATGAAATGAAATTTAATATTAAATTAAATGTCAATCAATCTATCTAACTTTATTATTTTTTATTTACGAATAATTAAACACCAAAGGAATTTAAACAAATTTTAAAATTAAATAAATAATTAATATGAGAATCTCATCCACAAGAAAAAATTTTAAAAATAAAATTTTCATGAGGAGAACCCGATCAAATTCAATGGATGATGATGATAATACAATATCACCTCACTTCATCTTCGAGAGTTTTATATTGTTTTTGTAAAAACTATTAAGCCTGCCTCATTTATTTATTTATTCAATGGCAGTGAGTAGTGGCCTCAAAAATCGATGTAAACGTACGCGGATGGACCCCTATGAGCAAGTTAGTTAGATAAATATAGAATCTACTCTTTCATGCTCTTACGTAGTCTGTTCATTTTGACAAATGTAAAACAATGAGGATTTTCTTTGGAGTAATCATCATTTCATTTCATTTCAATATCATTAAAATTCTCAAGTTTTTGTTATTCTTTAAAAAGAATAACAGCATTTTAAAATTATTTTTTTTTACGTATCAATTACTTTTCCTAATCCGGTAATAATCTATCTACCGAAACTCGGCGCCCATCCAAAATACAAATTTATTCTCACTCTCTTTATTTTGAAATATAAGAGCCTTTCATCATCATCATTATATATACACTTGTTGTCTAATAATGCTCTTGTTAATATAATAAAAAACCAACTAGTAATGATAATACTGAGTGGAAAGAATCTCTCTCTCTCTCTTTTGTTAACACTTTTTCTAATGTGTAAATTTTATTTTCGTATTAATTTTTACCCAAATAGATATAAAAATTCTCGTAGTCATTTTGGAAATTACAAACACATTTTCTTATCCCCTCATGATGATAAACTCTACCACTTGTAAGAGGTTGACTTGCCCATTAATACCTGGTTGACAAAAAATAAATTTTTGTCTCCATTTATTTATTTATTTATTTGGACATTAATTTTTTTAAATTTTTTAGTGGTCACACGAGTGTTAATAATTTAACAATGCACCCCCCCTTCTCTCTCTTATCTTATTATTACCACACACCAATTGGTTATCTGACTAGACATAATACTATAATGTTATAATCCATTCCATTCTCCACCTCCTCTCTACCTCCAATTAAGTTCATAATCTATATACCCCATCCATTATCTAGTTGAATGTTTTGGAGGAATGAATCTATTTTTACAACTTTTGGACGACTCCACAAAAAAAAATTACACACATTGACATAACACGACACAACTTATCCTTTATCTTTATCTTATTATTATTATTTTGTTTTATTTTATTTTGTTTTCGAATTATAAATTAATTTTTTAGAATTTTAGAATAAATAAACGCAATTAAAGATTTAGATTTAGATATTATTAATTATTATAATAATTAGTCGCCTATAAAGGATAAATAAACCGCTTGTTCTCCAAATCAGTTAAATCTAACATGGAAACATCAACTTGTTTCTTAATCAAATTACCCTCGTCATCAATTTCATCAACCAATCCAATTGTATCCTCTTCTACTAATCCTTGTTCAACTTGACTTATCCATAATCTTCGTTCTTTATTTCTCAGAACCAAAATAAATCTAATAATTTCTAAGGAGGTAATGGAGGTATGGAGGTAAGACCCATGAACCAATAATGGTGGAAATCCATGCCCCATAATATCGTGGTTCATCTTTACTTCTCCAGAATTGAGGTGCAATTAAATTAATCACACTATAAGATATAAACCAAAAAATAGTTCGAGTTAATTTCTTAGTATACCCCGCGGCTGAAGCTTGAGACCAAGTTAAGGCAGCAGCATATGTAATTCCAGTTCCATTAGTTAAGAAAATCCCAGCAAGGATCCCTAATTTATTTTCCCAAGGTAAAGCAACTGCCAATAATCCACCTAATAAACTTATAAGACTAAAAATACTTCCAATATGAGCCTCTTGAGATTTATAATAATATAATAAAACCCCACCGACAATTGATAATACTAAACTCTAAACTGAACTAACTACAGAAACAATAGTTGATTCTAAATTTGTTAATCCTAAATCCAAATAAATTATATTGGCTTGAAATGAAATATTATTAGAAAGCATTAATAAGAATACATGTAAGGCAAATAACCACAGGATTGGATCTTTTATTGATTCAATGATTTGATACTTTTTGATTATTTTTTGTTCAATGGATGATTTAGTTGCTTGTTTAACTCGTTTAATAATTTGAACTCGTTCTTCAATTGTAAATATTTTATAAGTAGTTGGATTATCAGGATAAAGGAAAAAACATGACATTGAAAGTAAAAAACTAAAAATCCCAATCACAGCCCAATATATTTTCCAAGGTGAAACTCCATGAACAAATTGAACTCCATAAGCAATTAAACCTCCTGGGATCCCCGAGGCTAAACAACTAATCCACCAAATTTGATTGATCACAGCATGTTCTTCTGGAGTTAAAAACATGGCAATAGTATGCTGAATGGCAGCCGTGACACCTGCTTCAAATACACCTAAAAGGAATCTAATAACTGCTAATGCGGCGAAATTATGAACGGTTAATTGAATCAAGGCTAAGAATGACCATGCTAAAGTAACTCCGGTTATATAATAAGACATTTTAATTTTTTGAAAAATTAAATGACTGGGGATTTGGGAGATTAAATATCCAACATAAAATAAGGTTTGTAAATCATTATAAGTATCTTGAGTTAAATTGGCATCTTGAAATAATCCTAATAATACAGCATACCCCATAGCATCTTTATCCAAGAATAACGTGAAATTAACTACGAATGCTATCAAAACAACACTGAAATAAATCTTATAAACCAATCTTCTTTCTTGCTGAGCACTCAAGGTTCCAACTTTATCACCATATTCTTCAATCAATTTCAATGTGATATCAGCATCTTTCTCTTGAATCTCTCTGATTTTCGTATGTTGTTTAGTCTCAGAATCATTATCAATATCAATCGATTGATGTTGAACAATACTTTCACCCACCTTGGTCAATAAGGGGATGTCTCCTCTTACTGAAGAATGACTAGAGTTATTACCTGTTGATGACATTATTATTTCTTAATACAGCAAATACTTTCTATAATTATTTCCCAATCATTTACCTTGCTTTATATAGATTTCATTTTTAGCACAATATACTCTTTAATTAATGACGACTATAGTAGCAAGCTGCTATCAATGTTTATTGTGGGAGTATCGATAAGATTATCACCTTACCTTGTTGGAATGTTTTGTAGGATAAGCACGTAAAGTTTTGCCTTAAATTGTACTTTTTATTGGTAAAGATAATAATTAAGGTTTAAATCAAACACGGAATTTGTTTTTTTTTGCATCATTTCTGTGGCTCACTCTGATAAAATTTGCGCCTTATTTATTATAGTTCAATAGCTTATGTTATTAGTTTGGTATCTGGGGAAGCACCACTACATACCTCTTTTCTTTGGATTTTATATAAAATGTAATGTTCATTATGATAAAAAGAACATATAAAACAATCTAACTATAAAAAATGGTAAAAACACAAAAAGCATACGAAAAACAAATCTTAACAAGTCGTGCAAAATCAAAAAAGCACATAATAATAGAAAATTTAATAAAGATCTTTATAAGTAGCCTTAATCAAATCAGCACCCTTTTCACCAATCATATAAACTGAGTTCTGAATACGACAATCTGGAATAACAGGAATGACAGAAGCATCAATAACACGAAGGTTTTTAACTCCATGAACCTTTAACTCAGGATCAACCACACCTTGACCAATGTTCTTCGATAAACGATTAGTACCACAAGGATGGAAGGCAGTTTGACATCTATCCAAAACAGCTCTTCTCATTTCCTTTTCATCATTAAGACGCATTTCCCATGGGAATTCACTAACAACAAGATCTTTGAATCCATCACCTTTGGTAAGAAGATCATAGGTAAATCTGATACCTTCACGCATACCAATAATATCAAGTTCATCAGCAAAGAAGTTCAAGTTGATTACTGGTTGAGCAAGTGGATCGGCACTGCTAAGGGTAACTTCACCAGGGTCTGAAACAGGACGAACTAAATCAACAACAATTGTAATATAAGAACCCTCCTTTGGAGTAGGGAAATGCCATTGGAAGGCAGTACCAAACATACCAACAAAATCAAGTTCAAAATGAGGTTGACCATCTGGACAGAAAGGATCTTTGCCTCCATTTGCAGCTTTACGTTCTCTGTATAATGGATCTTGTTCAAAGTACTCATCAATACGGGGGAAACCAACCAACTCTAAGAGCCCAGACCCAACTGGTCCAGATCCATCCTTAGCATATTGGGTATGTGCTGCTTGGTTTTTGACACCTTGACGCATAAGAATATCATCAACACAAACTCCATCCTTTACACGTAAAACAAATGGGACACCAGGGTGATCCAACAAGTTTTGACCGACATGACGAGATTCAACCTTGACTTCAATACCATTGCTTTCTAATTCCTTTCTTGGACCAACACCAGAAAGCATTAATAATTTTGGACTCTCAAACACACCTTGTGAAAGGATAACTTCACGAGTAGCATAGAAGCTATGTTCATTACCCTCCTTGTCAATAACAACAACACCTTTGGCAGTGTTAGAAGCATCGATAATCAAATTCTTGGAGTGAACCTCAGGGATGATGGTGATGTTAGGTCTGTTTTGAACAAAGAGGAAGGATCCAGAACGTTTACCATGGTAAATGGTAGCAGCACAATGGGTAAGACCAATCATCTCACCATCATAAATGTTTTCCGTGAAAGGTTTACCACTAGATTTCCAAGCTTTGATAAGGTTTTCACGGAATGGTTCTAATTCATCAACAAGTTCAGCGTGAGAAATTGGAATTGGTCCACCAGAACCAATTTTCTTTAATGATGGATCATAAAGGCCAAGGTCATCATGGTACGTGACACTCTTTCTGAGGTATGGAACAAGAGGATCCCATGTCCATTCTTTGCCACCGTATTCTTCCCACATGTCGAAGGTAGGCTTACAACCAGGAACCCAAGTGAAATAGTTAAGTGAAGAACTTCCACCAAGAGCCTTACCACGAGTATTGGGCTTTTCAATTCTTTCATAATCGTCACGTTTGACTAAAGTGGTCTTATAGGCCCAGTCATGTTTACTTCCACGAAGTTCCATGGCATTGGAAGGGGTAGTGATTTCTGGAAGTTCAGCAGAATTAGCAACACCAGCTTCAACAACCAAAACAGATACATTTGGGTTTTCAGCGAGACGACCAGCAACAACGTTACCTGCGGTACCACCACCGACTATAATGAAATCATAATGAGATTGAACCATATTGAGCTTGAATTAAATTGAATTGAATTTTAATGTTAAATTTAAATGTTAAACTTGGATGTTAAACTTGTGAGTTGATGGTATATCAAGAAAACTAAATGTCAAGAAAATAGGTACCCTTTAATAGGAATTGAAGTTTGCTTCTGAAAGGAAAGACCCCGCTAGTCTGAGGGAATTTCAAATGTCTTCTGTTATATCAATTAGCTCCTCCGAGGTTCCCGCCTTCATGTAGTTGAACCAAGAGTATATCAAAGTATATTCATTCTTGGCGGCTCAACCTAATAGAGTTACAATAATTAGTTAGTTTGATATAAGTCGGAATTCAATACTCCATTATCATAGCATATATTTGTCTTTGGAGTCTCCTATATCAACGTGTGCTTGTAGATTACTTTGCATTGAATGCATTGTCTGTGTAATGCAAAGTACGCTCATAACCAAAGCTCTAGAATGAAGCCCATGAAAACCAAAATTACCTTCCTTGGCCAGTCATTGGTTCGAATTAAGTTATCTTTTAAAAAGTAATAAGGTCGTGTACAGCAATTGGAACAAAGCCACCATGAACAGGCTCATAATTTAGTTAATTACAAGGCTGCATTAACAAGAACTATATTAGATATTATTTTGTGGGTGTTAATTGTTTACATATTATTTTTTAATGATATACACATTCAAGTGAATTCCCCAACAACTCGTCATATTTCCATGATATATTATGAAATAAATCCAGGTTTTATCTTCCATTTATCCTTCAACCAGAGTTATACCCAAAGAACTTCAACCAGGGTGATACCTATAGACTCAATGCTCATCATTTGCTCATCATTTGCATCACTTTTTTTTTCGCAGCATCGCAGAACTATCCTTTACCGCGCAATTAAACAAATGGCTTCGTTATCCGAGTTTTAAATCTAAGAAGTTAGGTCTTGCAATAATGATATACATAAAAAGGTTTAAGTTTTAAAAGTCCAGAAAAGTGATAGGAACTTGATAATTTCAGTTGGAAGAACCTAATTTTGGGAATTACTTTTCAAGAGGGGAAAATATGGTAAATTGAGAGTGGTCAGATGAAAAGATTGAATAATAAAGATAGCAATATTAAAATGGATAATAAGCCATTGAAGCAACTAAATTTGGTCTTTAATCCTTAATTGGAAATTAGGATAATTCATTATTACATAAATCCATTGGATACGCTAGTCTGAGGGGAAGGGAATATGAAATTACAGGTTATACTTATCTGTAAGGATATACTCCACCTTTCAGGACTTCTATTGTATCAATTATCTTGTCCGAGGTTCCCGCATTCATATAGTTGAACCAATAGTATATTAAACTGTATTCATTCTTGGCGGCTCAATCGAATAGAGTTACAATGATTAGTTAGTTTGAAATAAGTCGGAAATCATCCCTTCATAAAACATAGCGTATATGCATCTTTGGAGTCACACACAACATGTGATTTTAGTTTACATTGAATTGATTGTATTATCTGTGTAGTTCACAGTTGCTACTACATAACCATATCGCTAGAATGAACCCCAAATACCTTTGTTGGACTGCCATTGGTTCAACTTAAATTATCTTTTAAAAAATAACAGGGTCGTGTATAGCAATTGAAACAAAGCCACTATGAACAGGCTCATAATTAGTTAATTACCTACAACTACATAGATATACACATTCAACATAATCAACTCGTCATAATTCCATGATATATCATAAAATACACTCAGATTATAACTACTGTTTGCCTATCAAACAGGGTATTAATCATGCTCATCGTCATTTGCATCACTTTTTTTTTCGCAACATCCAAGGAGATCCTTTACCGCGCGCTATTAAAAATAAATGGCTTTAATATCCGAATTATAGATCTGCATAGAAGGAATTATTTTTTAAATGACCAAAAAAGTAATACATAATTTCAGTCGGAACCTAATTTTGTTCTATACTTGTTAAGGGGGGGACCATCAATATGCTTAGCCGGATGAAAAGAGCGAATAAGAAAGATAGCAATAGTAAGATAGATAATAAGCGGCTTGCTTCATGAAGTAACTAAGTTTGGTCTTTACTCCTTAATTGAAAATTAGGAAAATCAATTATTATATATACATATATCCATGGGATAAATTTTCGAATTTGCAATTTTCCTTTTAGAAGATTACATCAGTACAAATCCAACTATACAAATACTATTACTATTATTATTATTATGTCGGGTGGAAAAGAAGCTTACTCAGTCCCACTTTATACAACCTCTAATGGTTGCCCTGTCAGAAACCCTAACGCTATGATCAAAATGGGAAAGTTTGGTCCTGCACTCCTTCAAGATCACCATCTTATTGATTTATTAGCTCATTTTGATCGTGAGAGAATCCCTGAACGTGTTGCACATGCTAAAGGTTCAGGAGCACATGGATATTTTGAGGTAACTGATGATGTTTCCGACTTGGTTTATGCTGATTTTCTTAATGGAATTGGTAAAAAGACTCCTCTTTTTACCAGATTCTCTACTGTTGGTGGTGAGAAAGGAACTGCTGATTCTGAACGTGATCCCCGTGGGTTTGCTGTGAAGTTGTATACTCAAGAAGGTGTTATTGACTGGGTTAATATCAATAGTCCCATCTTTTTTATCAGAAACGGTGTTCAATTTCCATTCTTGGTTCATACTCAAAAGAGTAGAGACC